>RPOG01004916.1:0-38400 GCA_008086565.1 Thalassoma bifasciatum
CGTACTCATGTCAGGCAGTGCAGGATGGTGGCGCTCCTCCGCAACAGCCAACAACGGAACAATAAATAAAGAAACTAAACACACCGCCGAAGGACAAAGAGGCGAAATCAACCGAAGAAAGAAAGGAAAGGTCGTTGAAGCAGTAATAATTGTAGAAAAAAAGAAAAAAGAAAATCCGATATGGGTTTTTTTTTTTTTTTTTTGTAGGTGATTGGGATTTCTTCTTCTTTTCTGTCCCGGCTCCGATGGTGAGGACACCCAGGGGTGACGGTGGGTGACGGTGGGTGAGGAAGGTCCGGAGCTGGAGGAGAAAGAGACGTTTTTTCCTGCTCGTTCTCTCGGTGAAGATGCTGCAGTCTTGCGTTCAGAGCATCCTTTCTCTGACTGGCTGCTCGAGGGAGCGCAGGGGAGCGGCTGACGTCACAGGGCCGTGCGATGCCTTCAGGGACACTCCGTAAACTCGGATTCCCCATGTTCGCGCAGAGGTTTAACAACTTTATGAGGCGAAAACGACTGCAAATTACGCATGACACTTTTACGCGTAATCCTCACACTTTATCTTCGGCTTGCACGATTTAGTTGCAGTGCAGGATACAAAAACAAAATAAAATCACCAACTTTGCATCATTCAAGTGGTGTGTAACCATCCAGAGAGGTCAGATTTATCCAAAGTGGTGCCACAAATCTTAGCACAACTTGCAAAAACAACAAGCAAACTAATTCGGAGCAACTCCAACATAAACTCATCAAAATCGTGGTTTAGTACATCAAAATGAAACCCCGAAGCTCTTATTTCCCACATGACATGAAGGCATCACGTGGGAGAAAGCGATAAACTGGGCAGGAGAGCGACGCCTCCACTGAGACGCGATTGGCCGAGGATGCGTTTCTCCAGCAGTACGAAGAGGACGCAGATATATTCGCCCGGCCGGGTCACATGACGCAGAGGAAGAGATGCGGCGGCGGGTTTTCTCTCCACAACAGTCGCGGCAAATGCAATTATGGCTGTACGGGAGCCCTGAAGGTCCCGCTGCGGCTGTTTGGAGGTCTCTATCTGTCTGTTAGTGTCTGGCAACAGCAGCAGAAGCAGAAGCAGCAGCAGGCCGGAGAGGTCTGCAGGAGGAGAGTTCACCCACTCTGCTGCTGCTTTAATTGAAATATCAGACATTTTTGCTCAAGTGAATGAAAGTAGTGAGAGTTTCAGGGGAGTAGATTTGAGAAAGTGAAGAAAAATTAGTAAAAATCCAAAGCATGTTTCTTTTAAACTTCTGGTGGATTTAAAAATGCAAAAATGAAATCTCAAATTGGAATGAATTTAGTTCCTGATCACCTGAACACCCACTGACCCTCAGGCCTCTCAGACTCACCTGCACTTAAAAAAAAAAACAAAAAAACAAAAAAAAGTGACATGTTTGTTGTGTAGCATGAGCAAAACGCAGCTCTGAGACTGAAAACGCTCTTTAGCAAAGGAAGCATGTAGCCTGAGCACCCGGCCTGCCTCACCTGTCCTCTCATCTGTGTGTGTGTGTGTGTCTGTCTACGTGTGTGTGTGTGTGTGTGTGTGTGTGAAACCCACCTGTGTGTGCTGCTCCTGACATCTCTGCGTCGCTCCGCCTGGATCTGAAGAGGGATCCTCCAGCACTGTGAGCTGTCTGAGAGAGCTATACCCGCCTCAGTCTTTCCCTCTCTCTCTCACACACACACACATACGCACACACACGCACGCACACACTCACACATTTGGCATATCCTCACACACTCACTCAAACAGACACGCAAATACAACCTACTGCCTCTCTGCTCCTCTGTCCAGTGCCGTACAGATGCGGTGCGCCCTCGGTGCCTCCTGTAGCTTGTAGTCAAGGTGACATTGTGCTGCCTGTGCACACACACACACACACACACACACACACACTGAGGCAAAGGCACAAGCACAGAGAGCAGCTATCTCACACTATTTCACATCGCCATGAGAAACGCACCGGTGAGCCAGGCTCCTGCTTTTGAAATACGTGGCAAATCCGAGGCAGATGAATCTAGAGCTGCAGTCTGAAACCGATTCTGCAGCAGGGAGAGAACGCCACGCTCGCCGCCTGGACAAAGGGCCTGCACGCAGAGCCTAATTGTATGAAGTGTGTGTTGAGATGGACGTATGAATTTGCACGTTTGAAGCCGGGGACTGAGTGTTTTGACGGGTCCCACACAGCCAGAGTGTCCACGCGGCTGCTGCTGCAGCTGCATATGGAAAAAGTGAAGTAGCCCCATAAAGCGCAGACCAGCAGCATTCTTCCGCTTTTATTAGGCTGAGCTACACGAGCAGATGTTTGGGTGACGGTTTTCTGAGATTTGGTTATGCAAACTCCTGTTTGACTCTCGACTCTGACCCCGAACACTTATAACAGCTTTTTCGAGTCGCCGCAATTCACCCCTGAACACCACACCGAGTTTAGAGGAAGCAAAGTTACAGTAACAGCTCAGTTTTTCCCACTATGACATAATCTGAGAGAAGAAACTGCGCTCCAGCCAGCGGCAAATGTTGTCCAGAGTTCCACACACACATTTTACTCTCATGGATTCAGTTAGGAAGAGCAGATTTTCCACTGATTTTCATCTTGGAGGCATGGTCTGGAATTCTGGATGACGTGACTGAAAATGTTTGGTACCGACTCAAGAAGAAGAGGAGCCAGCTGGAGTGTCAGATCCCAGACCTCTGAGATAGTAAAACCCTGCTCGGATCTGACCCTCGGCACCAAATGAGAAAAACATTCAGGCGGAAAAATGTGATGCTAACAGGTAAGAGTTAGGTCGGATTAAAAAAGGAAAAACATTTGTTTCTTATACTCTACCTCCCTTGATGCGTATAAAAACAGCATAAATCTATTGGAATGAGTGATCTGAGGGAGTAAGGTCGTCCCTCTCTCAGCAGGTGTGCCCGCTAACACCTGTTCTCCCTGCAGGTTTCAGTACTGTACACAGTATTCTGCTTCTTCTCTGGGTCAAGGCTGCAGCAGAGAAATGGATATTCAGGATGTAGAATCAGCGGCTCAGCATAGATGTTGGACCTCTGCTGCCCCCTGCTGGTGGTTGGTTGGAAGAACAGCATCTAAAAAGAACAAATGTGCAACTTTAACAACTTCTACTAAAATCCAATGGTACAAAAGACATTTAATTCCAAAAAGGGCAATTCAATGCAAGGTAGATTTAGACCTGATGCAATATTCTAATCACAGACAGTGAAGTATTTCTTTAACCTCAAATGTGTCAGTAAAACCAGATACATTTTGATGTTTTATTCTCTACAATAGCTGGGTTTATATTGAGCAAAATATTCTGATAAGCATCAGTTTAGAAGCCAAAACAGAACAAAACTGTTCCACACAAACACCTCAATTGGAATAATTCATAGGGGTAGAATACTTCTTTTCCCAAACTGATCAAAAGTAAAGTTTAGTCATGTAAATGGTGAAACATAATGTCGTCAGGCAGCGTTCTGTCTTGCAATGACGTAATCTTGAGCGATGTTTACGACTTGGAAACATTGCAGTTTCCAAACAAAGAACACAGAACTGGTCTATGAATGAGAGTTTATTTTTAATACCAACTCTCAAAGAGATAAACATCATTGCAGGTTTCGATGGTAGGAAAACAAGAGATATATAGTTAGAAAAGTACACGAAAAATTAATTGAAAAATGCACACGTCTGCACGAAAGCTGTTCTGATTAAATAAATGCAAAAAAAAGTCTGCATGTAAACCTCGCCATTGTTACTCAACCCTGTTTAAACCAAAGAACAGAATTGTTGAAAACCATATTTGCAAGAGAAACAATCTAAGTCGTAAAAGTGGTGAAAATGGCAAGAAGTAGAAATAAAATAAGTTAAAGGTGGCAAAACATGGATAGAGGAGTGAATCTGATCTTATATAATATCCAAATTTTCAGGGACACGGAATTTTTGGTTTTTATTATCTGCAAGCCATAATTATCAGCTTTTCAAGAAATAAAGACTTAAAATAATTCCCTCTGTGTATAATGAGTCTATGTAATATCTGGGAGTCACTTTCTGAAAGAGTTACCAAACACATTTAACTTTTTCATGAGACTACAATTTTTGATATGTACCTGCAAACTGAGTTTCTTTAGTGGATTTTCATTTTTACCAAAAAATCCCACTTTTCTCCCTTTTGTATCAGGGTACCTGCGAGTTTTGGCAAGTCAAATGTAAGACTTTTTAAGATGTTTCTAATGCCACTTTGAATGAAATTTAAGACCAAAAACACATAAAAACAGTCGATGGTTTGGAGGTCCTGCTGCATTACAACCAAATCATAGCCTGTGTCACTTAACGAGAGTCACTCAAGTTTATTTTTTGTCTGTTTATTGAACACAAAGTTGCTCATTGGTTAATATCTGCGTGCAAAAGTGCAAACAGTGAACTATAGTCATAGACTGCCCAGCAAGGATGTAGATAATTTATGTCAACAGCTGGTAAGAAAGATTTTACTCTAAATATCCTTCACGAAAAGTCCCCCCCAAAAAAACGAACAAAAAAAAAAAAACAGTAAAACATCAACAAATCCTACCCTGCCAAATTTAAGACCTTTGAGTAACTTATTTAAGACCAAAATATAAAATTTTAATGAATTTAAGACTTTTTAAGGATGTGTAGGAAGCCTGTGTATGTATTTTTCTTATTGAAAACCAGAATAATATAAATATACCAGCCTGCGTGCAGAGCCACAGGAACACACAGGCTGAGGAGACACAGTGTCTCACCAAGTTTGTCCACCTCCTGCATTTTGCCTTTTTTGTAGGCTTGAATAATCTCTTTTCCAGAGACATGAATGAATAAAAAGTAAAGTTTAGGGACATTTCTAGAACACGCATATGCATTAAGTGAAGATGATCCACCTTGGAAAGAGAAAAAGGGCAATTTCTGCAGGACGCAAAGCAAACTTTAGGCAACAGTTTTCTTGGAAATTAAACTACGACTGTTTCAAGTTTCAAGAGTTGTTGCATTTAATGTGGAGAAAAATATGAATGGATGCACATTTAGATATGTTAGTAATGTGATTGGGCATGGATTGGATATATATTTGTTTTTCAGCTTGATATTTCCTCACAAAATATAACTAAATGCCCTCTCTGGGACAAGTTTGGACCACCCTGTTTAAGAGCATGAGAAGGGCCAAATATTAAATCTCCCAAAGCTTTTAATGTCAGGTTTCTGTGCTTTTAGGTTTCATGCAACATCAGCTCATCTTAAAACCACATTATTAAGCATTTCACCTCTAAAACTTTTTCTTCACTCTGCGGCGAAGAAGCAGCGACTTGTGAGTTTGCATCGCTTACATCGTTTCCACGTTTAACCAATCAGCAGCTCTGAACAGAGAGAGGATCTTTCCACCCACAGCCCACTTTGTCCCCTCATGGTCCCACTTTTGCATAATTGTCCTCTCCCTCAGTTTTATCCCCAGGATCAATAGAAAAAAAGTCGATGCCAAGGAGGGGCCGGACCACTCAGTCAGATTGGAAGAAGAGACGTTGGTGTTTCTCATTATTTTGTGGTCGCTGACGTCACTCCCTTCAACATGCCTGAGCTGAGATTTACAACTGAGACCGACACGACCAGAAACCAAGCTGGGAGTCATTTATAAAGACTTTATCTAAAATAAGGGTGACCGGCTGTTTTCTTTTGCCCAGATATGTATATATTATAATAAATCAAAGCTGCACTGAGCTCCAGGTATTATTCTGATGCACCAACCTGTCAAGATGCTGAGCAGGGAACATGCTCTGATTGTGACAGAAATGCACTTATACAGACGAGCTGCAAATATACAGTAGTACACCTCTTTTCATCGTGGTCTTGACCAGTGAGAGACACCGTTTACTGTCTGTAAAGCACTTTTGTGTCAACTGTTAACAAAGATTTTGAGGCAGTATTCATCTTTTTCCACAGGACAAGTATATATTTTTCATTTTATTTAAGCATGTGGTGAGGCATTTTTTTAATGGAAGCAGGTTAAAGAAAAGGCCCCAAACACAATCAAGGAGTCTGGCTCAAAGGTGGACGACAAACAACAAGCTGATCTCCTTCACCCTAACACAGAGGAAAAGATCAAGACTCTGGAGGACCAGTGAGTTTTTTTCTGAGCTGAAGGCTGAACAGGACACCCTCCGTCAGAAGGTCAACATCGTGAAGGAAGAGGCCGCTGAGAGAGAGGAACGTCTCTTGGAGGAGCTGATGGAAACAAGCTGATGGAGGCGCTTAAGGAAGTCACAGCTGAAAAGGAGCAAAGCTGAGGAGATCAGAGCCCTGAAGGAAGAAGCTGCCACGGCGGAGATCTTACATCTTAGTGAGACTCAGGGTTTGAAAGACCAGCTTCTCCAGAAAGATCCACCAAGAAGTCAGGAGGGGACAGAGACTGAGCCAGGTCAGCAGGGGGAGCCACTTCCTGTAGTTCCAACCAGCGAGATCCAGGAGGAGGCCGAGGACTCAAAGATCATTAAGACAGAGACTTCCAACTTCGACTCTGACTGAAGCCCAGGAAAACATCTGAAGGTCTGTCTGAAGTCATAGAGACAGTCAGACTTTCAGCCTGGAGAAGGTTCAGCCATTTCCTGGGTCTGAGGAAGCCTCAGCGCTGGAAGAGGAGGAGCCAGGCTCCAACAGCTCCTTCCGACCCCTCCACCAGCAACTGACCCCCATCACCCTTTTCCCCCATAGTACGGTTTCAGGGTGCTCCAGTTATCCTACCTCACCTACAAATACCCCCAAAAATAAAAAATATAAAAACATGGCTTTACCAAAATGTTACTTTGATTCCAGATCAAAAAGAAACAATAAACAGAAAAAAATGCTGGTTTGTCATTCATGACTAATTTGTGTAACAAGTCTGTAAACTATCAGGAGAAGGAACTTTTCAGATGTTCAATGTTGTATTTGTGTAACAAGAGTGTTTTGTTATGTATGAAGTTCGACAAAATTCACACAGTGTTCCTTTAATGTTGCTTAAACCTACTTTTATTGTAAAGAACGCTTGTTAGGTTTGTAAATGCAAGGCTCCTTTTTATTTTCTTTAATAGATAGAGACTTTTATTTTGAAGGTCGGTGCTCTGTGTAATGACCGGAAACCTGCAGCTCGCTTGGATTCCATGAGATGGAGCAGATGTGTGAGAAAAGAGCACTGACTGAGCTGTTTACATGCATTATTTTACTGTTTGTGCAGTTTTAGACCATAAAAGCTGTGAACCTGATCCCGTGAGTTGCGTCTTCATTCTGCCAGAAAAATTACCAGAACTGAGGGGTCACATTTGCATCAATAAGACAAAAATATGATGAAATCATTTCAAGTCACGAATAATCAGTGGACGATGGCGATAAAGTACTCAACGCTAGTACATGAGTCAGGTACTGATAGTCATGGTCAAATCTTACTCAACGACCAAAAAGCGAGTAAGTGTGAAAGTTAGTGAAAATTTTATTCACGTTGAAGTACCAAAGAAATGTTTCACTTGTTCGAAATGGAAATTAAAAATATGGAAATTTTTGCTGACCATGTAAAATTGAGAACTTAAAAATAATTGTACAATAAATCATTGATACAGTATAGGGAAAACTGAATGCAATTAGATTATTTTTGCAAATTGCTCAGCCCTAATAGTTACTGAGGAAACAAAAAACCTACAGATGTTTCATTTCCTGCTAAAACTGTCTGTTCAGCTGTGAGTTCACAGTCACTGAAACAAAGTAAAAGCAGGAGATGAAGTCGTCTCTGTGCTCTTCAGACACCAGGTGGTGCTCTTGTCAAAGTTTCTAAATGTCACGAGTCCAAAACTGCACCAGTAAAACCCTAAAGCAGCATATTCTAGACATTTCTCTTGGTCAAAAGCAGAGTTTTCTGATGTTTATGCTGCAGATAACTGACCATTTATCATGAGGTATCAGAGACACCTGAGGGACAGGTGAGCTTTGATTTCATCAGACTGTGATGATGGAACGAGGAGGTTTGAGCTCAGTTAATTCTCCACTACAATAAATAGTTAACGAATAAAGCATTCTTATGTGACTGTCATGGTTAATAAATATGTTTGTAAGAGCCTTAGTGTTATCTCTTTAAATGATCTGATCTGCCTCCTACAGTGTATAAATCCATCTGTGAGTAATCAGATTACAATCATTAGAAAACTGTAAACCCCTTTAATGCCCTTACATAAATGTCGTCCAGTGTTACGCAGTTTATCAGCCTGCCGGTGATAGCGTACACATGGAAATGTACACATGACGGTCACGTAGATGATATTCTTATACAACACCAGTTTGTTTGTTCAGCATCAGTTCGGTCTGTTACCGTGAGAACATTTTGTCTTTGTCCTTCGTCACAGAAACTGATACGAGAACAGAATAATGTCGTCTATTAAACCGAGGAGCTTCAAGTTTTAAAACTAGGATTTAATTAAGATTCTGGGTCTTGAGGAAGTCATTACAGGTGATAAAATATGAGCTGAAAGATCAATGAATTAACGTCACACTCCCCTGAAAATTGAGTGGTTTGCAAAAATAATTTAACTGTGACTATTTTTCCTCTGTATTGCAATTCTTTGTGTTTTTAAACAAAGAAGTTGTAGAAAATGAAGACTGACATTAATTATGGCACGACATGACATTTCTTTTTGCATGACTGCCTTTTGCACACTTAACTCACTTTTCACTCTCAATGAATACTTTTTAAGTTTTCACCCAATTTTTTTGCAATGTTTTGTTGTCTTGGGCCATTTTTACCACTTTTTGCTGTTTTTTAAATTTTTTTTAACCATTTTCCCTCCCTTGTGACTATTTTCTAAGTTTTCTCCCAATTCTATTGCCAATTTTTTATACTTTTTGTCTTTTTAAATCACTTTTTTTAATCATTTTGCTCCCTTCTGACTACTTTTTTTTTAGTTTTCTCCCAATTTTCTTGCAAATTATTGTTGCTTTTTACCCATTCAATCAGTTTTTACTCCTTCCATGCCACTTTTAATACAATTTTTCCTTCTTTTGACTATTTTTACAGTTTCACTCCAACTTTCTTGCCATTTTTATTGCATTTAGCAATTTTTTTCCTCGTTACCACTCCTTTTTGTCACTTTTTTCCACCATTTGACTTTCATCCAAGATATATCCCAATTTTCTTGCCAATTTCTGTCACTTTTTGTACAATTTCTATATTTTTTGCATCCAGCAATTTTAACAAATTTCCGCTGCTTTCATTTTTTTTTTCATTTTTCACAATTTTTGTGATTTTTTAAAAAATTTTATCCCAATTTTCTTGCCAATTTTTGTCACTTTTTGTACATTTTAATCACTTTTCTTTATTTTTTTGACGCTTGTATTAACTATTTTTCCTCTCTTCTGACTAATTTACCAGTCTTCCTCCAATTTTCTTGCAAATTCTTGGTGCTTATTGTCCATGTTTCATCAGTTTTTACTCCTCTTATACCCCTTTTAGAACAATTTTTGCTTCCTTCTGACCATTTTTAAAGTTTTATCCCAACTTTCTTGCCATTTTTTATCGCATTTAGAAATTTTTCGCAACTTCCACTCCTTTTTGTCACTTTTTTTCCACCATTTTACTCCTTTATGACTATCATCCAAGTTTTCTCCCAATTTTTTTTGCTGTTTTTTTGATAATTTTATACATTTCAACCACTTTTGTTTTATTTTGACACTTTTTTAAAATCAGTCTTGCTCCCTTTTGATTAATTTTTGAGTTTTCTTGCCCCATTTAATCACTTTTTACTCCTTCTTCACCACTTCTGGAACAGTCTTTTGCCTTCCTCTGACTATCTCTTAAGTTTTATCCCAACTTCCAGCCCATATTTGTTGCATTATGCAATTATTTTTAAAATTTCTGCTGGTTTTTCTCCACTTTTTTCACCATTTTTGCTCCCTTATGATGATTGTTTAGGTTTGTCCATATTTTCTTGCCAATTTTTGTGACCTTAGACTAATTATTTATTTTTATTGCGACTCTTTGCTGTTTTTCCGCATTGTTACCACTTGGATTGCTGCTCTTGCAAAGGTAGTTTTCAACAGTTTGTATCTTTGTTTGAGCAAGGTTGAGTTACACTGAGCATAAAACATGTAGTGACAAAAATTCTAACTGGTATTCTGACACACTTGAGGTTAAAGAAACATTGCACTACCTGTGATTAGAATATTGCAGCAGATCATATTGTGATTGCTCAACCTTATACCAGATAACTTTCTTTATATACAATTCAATCCATAAAGTTTTATCCGGATAGCTGAAGTGCAAAAAATACTCAAGTAAATGTTCTGATGGAAATATTTCTGAATGAGCCATAACATCCAGAAACACGAGACTGTAAAGCATCGAGGGCCAAAAGAAGATCATTATATGACTTGCTGAAAATAATCCTGGTTATTTGTTCAGTGATGAGATAACTGATGGAAAATAAACTGCAGGAGAATCTCTGCTCAGCAAACCGCTTGAACACGGGCTGAGGAGAAATAAGAAAAGAGGAGTTTTGTTAGTAAACACAAAGAGGATGAGATTTGAGCTCGCCTCGCTGCAGATGATCCGGCCTGTTTGTTTTTTTAGAGCGACGCTGTTTACTCTGCATTTTCCCCTCTGTGCACACATGGTTTACAGAGTCGGAGTCGGAGACATTCCTGCTGATCCTTCTACTCATAAACAAAAATCACAGCTCTGCAAACGTAAAACATCCTGGGGGGTTCCCTCTGCTCTGGACTGCATGTATTTAACGTCCAGGACACAGAGAATGAAGAAAAAACTCACAGTCCTGCACTGTCACAGTCTACATGCACTTTTGTTTTTTTTTCTATGCTTATTGGCTTTGTACGTTCTGTCTTTACACTACTTTGTATATTGTGTTATTGTTTTCGACTTATACCTGTCAGAACCAGGGGCGTGCACAGACATTTTGAAGGTCAGGGGCGGAAGAAAAAAAGGCCCCCAAGACGACAATTTTTCATATTTTGTCTCCTAAAATGTTAGTTTATCATATTTTAACCCCGCCAATATCAACCTTTTTACATTGCGTCCCCATTTTAACATGTACACTGGTATCTGGGACCCTCAAGATTTATTATTTTATTTATGTTTCTTTCTGATTAAGAAATAAAACTCAACACATACTAATTAAGTTCTTACCAAAACAATGGGGAGAAAATCAGTCTATGTTTCATTTTAAACATTTAGGTAAAAGTACCTGAAAACAAAAAGTCAACATTTCTTTCTTTGCATTTTTGTGAAAGTATTTTTTCAGGTCTTTATAAACCAGGCAGAAATACAGTGCGCTCAGTTCACAATGTCTTGTTAAATTAGACTTACTAATTAGTGTAAAAATTGTCTATTTATGTTTAATATAATGGGGTTTTTTTAAAGTTATCTAAAGACAAAAATGAGGTCTGATTTGCTTGAAACGTGAAAAAAAATCTGCCAAATTTGCTTGTCAAGTTTCTTAGTACAAATAATGTTAAACAAAAAAAAAAATCTTCCGCTGGCGGTTCTTTTTTTTTTTTTTTTACTTGTTTCAAGCAATTCAGACAGCGTTTTTGTCTTTAAATATCTTGAAGTGAGATATTTTTTCTGGACTGGTCAGTTGAATGTTGCTGAGATTATTAAAAAAACAACTTTTACTAAAAATAAGGCATAAACACTTGTTTAGTCTCAGTTTTTGCAAAATATGAAAGAGTTCGGATTATACAAACTTCACTGATACATCAAATTTTGGAGAAATAATTAAGCAGGAAACATCTAAAGCAACACTGCCTGGAATTTTGTTATTAAATATTGATTTAATTTTTCCAAACTGATTTGCAGACCCCAAGAAGTCATCTCGCGACCTCCACTGGGGTTAGGACCCCAAGGTTGAAACTTTTAGGTTTTCTCTTTTGAAATTAGCTTATTTTATGTCTACATGTGGCTGTAAGACACCGTCCCCGACTTTCACTCAGAGTCCCTGAACTTAAACAGGATCCTCAGCTCTTGTTCCTGCCCTGGTTTGTAATCTCAGCCTCGCCCTCACGAAATTCACAGACTCCGCGCTGACGCAGCTGGACTCTCCCTTTGCCACCACCATGGGGACTATCTGTTAACAGGAAGTGGGCTGACTTTACGCTTCGGGGCTTATTTTATTATTTCCTTTCCAGGAACCAACCAATCAGAGCAGGATTCACACCCGGGAACGGACCATCGGCTCAGCGGACGGTCGGGAAACATCTGCTTCGGTTAAAAAAGGGTGTCGGACACTTTCTAAGTCAAACTGAGAAAAGTGGAGCAGCTGGAACGAGACTGTTAATGGACTGACCCGCCAACAGCAGAGGGACAATTATACAACAACAAAAACTGAACTGAGAACAAATGAAGAATCTTTGAAGTCTCTTTAGAGTCTGTAAAATGTGCAATTCATACAAAATGTCAACAAAACCAAATGTTTTAGACTTTAAAGACACTTGTTCAAGTTTATAAAGATCACAGACAGTTAAACAAGTTTGTTGGACACGCTAAGTCCAATGCAGTTGAACTTTCCAAGACCACACCAGAGCAGGCAAGTCATGACAACGACCCCCACTGTGCAAATCCAGTTTAAACACACAACATGACAAAATACAAGTGCTAACTCTGCTAAATCAGAACAGCACCTGGTAAAAACTTTAAGTCAGGCTACAACTGTCTTATATGTCAGCACATTTCTGCCAGTTAAAAAAATAAAAATGAACAACCACCCATATTAAGTCAAATTTAGAGATAAATTGTCAAAATAATGAAATTTAAAAAATGAAATTTTAAGAAAAAAAATTGAGACAAAAATGCTGATTTTTGAAAAAAAAAACTCAAAATTTTATGAAATGAAATTATGAGATTAATAATGAAGCCAAATTCGTGAGATTAAAATAATCAATATCATAAAATAAAATTCAAAACAATGAAAAAAAATCACTTTTAGGGGGATAATAATGTCAAAATAACGAGATGAAAGTAAACAAATTTGAAATAAGGTGAAATTTTGCAATAAAGTCATAAAAAAAAGTCAAAGATTTGAGAAGAAAAGTTGAAGTTTTGAGTAAATGAGCCAATAATAAGAGATGATATGTCGAAATCTGTGGAACACGTAAAAAAAAAAAAAATTGGGGGGAAATGTCAATGATATAAGATGAAAAATCGAAGTTGAGGGATAAAAAGTAACATCCATGAAAAAAGTCAACATTTTGAGATAAAAAAAAATGCAATGAAAAGTTGAACGTTTAAATGAAGAAGTCAAAATTAAAAGTTAAAAGTCGAAATCTGAAAAAAAAGCCACAATTTTGAGATGAAAAGTCAAAAAATTTGAGATAATATAGTCAAAAAAATTGACTTCTCTATCCCATAAATTAGACTTTTTAGCTTAAAATTACGACTTGGTGTAGGCAAAATAAAAATCTGGGAAAAGATAGTTTTTCATTTCTGTGTTTTTAATTGCGGAAATGGGCTTCTAGTGTTGTGAACCCAAATGACAAAAGCTGTGTTTTATGCAGTCTATGGTTGTGACAAACTTGAATTTCAAGTTTGTAGCTCTACCACACAGTACAAAAAGAAAAAAAAAATCTTACAGGACGAAAACATTCACACATATTTCCCTGTACTTGACCTAAAACTGTAAAATTGTACCGTTCTTTGATGCGGTCAAGAGCAAATCTTGGGGCTCTTGGGAGTGAAGCCTCTTGGCCTGAATAAACCATCTTTGATTAATTAACGGTAACGCTGATTAGCATCATTAGCAGGTTTCTGCAGAACCGGAGACTGCAGCTTCAGGACCGCGTTTTTGGGACCGTTATAGCTTGTGACAGCTTCACCTTGTGCTTTAGTTCACTTGAAACAACATTTTTTTCGGTTCTAACTTCTTTAATAGTTTGTTACCCTAATGTTTCCTTCCGATTGTGAACTGCGGTCGTGAAACTTCAGCCTCGTCTCTGCGCACGTTGTAGTCAGCTTACCTGTTAGTTCGAGGTTTATCCACCAGGAGTTTGGCTTTAAAGTGACTTTCTTCGACTTCTTTGGGAAACATAAGTGGGAATGTAGCCTTCTGGAGGATCTGGAGAACATGAGTAAAAATACGAGGTCATTTAACTGTCAAGAAAGAAGAAGGACGGTGAACGTTAACGGTTTTTTCGGGACGTCAGTTAAGCAGCGCGTGAGTAAAGTGGGCGGAGCTTAACCGTCACTTTAACTGTTAAACCCATAGACTATAAAACGGTTAAACCTGATAACTATATGAAACTGTTGGCTCCTTGTAAATGTTTAAGTCAAACAAACAATAACCAAAAAAACTTTTTAGTAGAATAAGTTACATTGAAATCTACGGAAGAGGATTAGGGCCACTGAGAAAAAAAAAAAAATCTAAAAAAAAAAAAAAGTCAGAATTCTGAGAAAAAAGTCAGAATTCTACGGAAGAGGATTAGGGCCACTGAGAAAAAAAAAATCTAAAAAAAAAAAAAAGTCAGAATTCTGAGTTTAAAGTCAGAACTCTGAGTTTAAAGTCAGAATTCTGACTTTTTTTGGGGGGGGGGGGATTTTTTTTTCTCAGTGGCCCTAATCCTCTTCCGTAGAAATCAAATCACATTAACAATCTTTTTTTTTTTTTTTTTTTTTTTTTAATTTATTCACTTATTTATTTTATCACAGGGTTCCTACACATCCTTAAAAAGTCGTAAATTCATTAAAATGTTATATGTTCTTAAAGAAATTTCTCAAAGGTTTATAAATTATCAGTACTGGATTTGTTAATGTTTCACTGATTTCATTTTTTTCTTCGAGAAAGATTTAGTGTGAAAACTTCCTTACCAGCTGCTGCTAGAATTTATCTGCATCCTAGCTAGACAGTCTATGATTATTGGTCACTGTTTGCACTTTTCCATACAGATATTAACCAATGAACAACTTTATGTTCAATAAACAGTCAAAAAGTAAACATGAATGAGTCTCATTAAGTGACACACGCTATGATTTGGTTGTAATGCAGCAGGAACCCCAAACCATCAACTACATTTCTGTGTTTTTGGTCTTAAATTTCATTCAAAGTGGCATTAAAAAGGTCTTAAAAACTCTTAAATTTGACTTGCCAAAACCTGCAGGTACCCTGTATTAATTTTCTTGGTAATCTGACTATTACAAAAACTGCATTTTTGCAGCCACTGTCTCTAGCAAAGCTTCTATTATTAAAGAAGACCATACGATACCATACAATAGAAAACTATTTATTGTCCCCGTAGGGAAATGTGTCTTGGACTCCAAGAGCTGCATAGATTAAGCTAATTAATAACAGGAAAATATAATTGAATCACCCACACATATTGCACATACTCAAATTGCAGAAGACTCAAGAGAGAAAGCACCATAACATTATTGCACAATCCGGCTACATCTTATGAAACATTATTTAAGACTCTAGTTGAAGTGGGCACAACCTAGTTTTTAAAAGGAATTCAATTTACCACAGAGTAATGAGTTTAAGATACCACCAACATAAATAAAAATTTTACATATAGATCACAGTGCAATAAAATTGAGAAAAAATGAAATGGTTCCATGTAGTGAAGCTTTAATTTATTTATTTTTGACAGTTATATCCATGTTTCTCAACTAAATCACAACACACTGAACAACTGTAGTGTATATGTTCCAGTGTTTAGTTAAGATTTTAAGATCAAGTATCTTAGTATTTCATTATAAAGTATTTTTAGTATTTTATCAGTAAGTAATTTAGTATCCAACTAAATTTACAATGCAATACTGGACTGATTTAAAGTTGTTTGTTTGACTTTGTTTACATTGTTTACCACTCTATGTGCTTTTAATTGTCCCCTGGGGATAAATAAAGTTTTAAGTTTTTTAAATTCGACTTGTAATAATGTCTTTATCCTGATCAGGGTAAATAAAATAGTCACGTCTCGAACTAATCCTGGCTACTCTGTATTTACAAGGCAGTTTAATTAAAGTTTTTTCTAAAATTGGCTATGTTTTGGGGGTCTTTAAATTTGGTGAGGGAGAAAAATAGCTTAATAATTGATTTTAAAAAGTCTGAAGAATACACTTCTTGGACCAACATCATCTTCCTTTCTTCATAATTATTTCTTTATTTTCTTTCCCACATTGAATAGTGGTTGTGAACTGCTCTATCATGTGATGTTCTAGGTTTCCAGGTCACAGTGTTTGAGATAATGATATAACTGTCACGAGAAGCCAGATCAACAATGTATTCATTCATTTTCACATAAGTGAAGGTTTGTTTTTCACCCCCAACTCTTTCACTGGATATTCAAGGAACAACTGGCATGAGATGTTTGCAGACAAAGAGCTTAAAATGTGATTCCAGAGGTAAAACCTTAGGGAAAACACACTCGTAGGATTTTGAAAATGTATTATTGAATATTCAAAAATGGATCTTCCACATCGAATGAGTTTGAGGTTAAAGTTTACTTTTATTTTAACTGAGTTTTGACCTCGTATGAGCAGAAAATGTGTCTCTAAAACATGTTTCTGTGGCACAGCATGTTCTTGATTTTCCAGGGTAGGACTGTGCAGCCGTTTATATCTTGATTTCTGTCTCTCTGCTCTTCAGGGTCATTGTTTCAGAGGCAATGAGGCGACGCACGCAACGATGACTGAGGTTCAGCTCCAGACGTGAGTCAGACTTCACAACATTATGACTTCATGAACCTAAAGCAGAAACAGCCATTGTTCCATTTTCCTTCACCTCTTATCTTATCAAATAACATGTTAGACACACTAACCTGCACACACAGGCTTTATGTGAAACTGTGAGCTGCCTCTTGTGTGGGTTCATGTTCCTACATGAAGAAACACACACAGCACTCTAAGGGTTCTTACTTTCCATTAAGGACTCTTATTTCTGCTCATTTGCATGACCCTTATCTTAAATTAGTCCAATTAAATCTAATCTCATCTTTCCTTAACATCTTACACTCCATTTGTCATTCCTCTGACGTCATCAAAGTATAAGCAGTAACTTCTTTGTCAAACATCAGAATGTTATACTGCATTAGAAAACTTAGATTCTTCACATTTCAGGAGCAAAACATAATTTATGAAAGAATCTCTCAGTCCGTTGTTTGTCTGTCTGTCGTGTCCATTCTCATCAAAAACAGCAGCTTCACAGTCTTAGAGCATTTCCTCCTCAATGTCAATCTGACAAAGCTTGGCATATTTTATTTAATTAGACTTCTGGCTACAAGACAGAAGTATCCCCATCTTGATACACAGAGATTTGATACCAGGAGAGGCTGATTTTTACAACATCTGCTCTCTGCTTGAATGGCCAATAGCATGCTTAAAAGCCTCCTAACAGGCTTGTTTATTGGCTATTGGCCCTGTCAATCACACGTACAGTAACCAGCCTTATTGTTCTAACAAGGCCTGCCGAAAAATGTTGTTTTTTTGCCATGCATAATCATTTATATTCATGTGAGCAACAGGAGAGGTAAAATTCATGACCTAGAGCTATAATTTCATAATTTATTGCAAAAGTTTTCACAGAGAGAACAAAGTTGACTACAAAGAGGACACTGAGCACTGATACAGCTGGTTTTGTTTGCGCAAAGTCGTCAGACTAGACTGTAGAAAAACGAGAATGCATCTGCTAGTGTTTTACACTTGAGACTAAAAACTCTCTAACTCCTCAAAAGTTTTACCTAGAAAGCTCAAATTTCACCCAGATGTAGATGAGAAGGTGTAGAAGTGATGTGGTGGATGTTTTATGTCTGACATGAAGCATCTTTAAGTTAATGATGCTCAAAAACTGGTTATAAAAAAGTGTTTCAGCTGCATTTATCCTGATGTGGACTTGAGCCACGTATAAAAACACAACATTTTCTGAAACTAGAGACGTAAATCTCTAAATCAAATGAGGTGTCACTGGTTAATTTTGACTTTATGCTTCTTCACTTATAAGCTTTAAAAACATATCATGGTAAATAGGCCAGAATTAGGTGGGATGTAAGGGGTTAATCAGCCTGTCGAGGACCTGAAGTCTGGACCGAATGTTCTCAGGTCCTCACAAAGACGGAACAAACACACATTCACACACAAACAGGACATAACACCAGCGACTGTGAATCTTGAAGATTGCAGCTCCTCAGTGACTCACCGCTCAATACTGTGAGGGAAAACTGTAATTCACTGAAGCAATGTGAACTCCACACGGACGTCAAGCTGTTTATTTCTGTAATCTACAAAGTGAATTTCGTTTCTTTATTATGCAACTAGTGATTTGATAAGGTGGGGCTTATTGAGCTTGAAATTCACACACAGAGATGTATATTTTGAGATACTTTTACATGTAACAGTCATGTAAAAGTCAGTTTACCTACTCTTCCAGACATATTTAATGTCATTTCTCTCCTATTTATTGTCTTCTTTCAAATATTTTCAAGCGGCAGAAACTGTAGTTGTTGCACAGGTATTCTTCTCTGTTTGAGAAATTGGCATAAAGTCGTCTTCCAACCAGATGGGGTGTTAAAAAAAGAGTCTGACCCACATGTCTGCCTGTGCAGGTGGTGGGTTTGCAGAAGTGAATGCCAACCTTTTGTGCTGGTTATTAATAGAGCTGCACACTGTAAAAGGTAAATAACTTACACAATGTGATTTTTTTTACTCTTGCTTTTTGCTGTGCATATAGATATTTGCTGTTTTACCGACACAAACATGTTAATTCAGAAGTTGTAATATCTTAAACCATTTCCCAGCAACTTTTTCTCAACAAGCTTTACAAGCAGAGGAGGTCAAGCATTTGAGGTCAAAGGTTTAAAGCACAGTTTTTAAAGATAAAATCTGCACTAAAATGTGTCTTGAAGGTGATTTTCTGTCAGGTATTCTCTCTGTCATGACCTCCTGATGGTAAAGAGTAAAAATCTTTCTCTCTTTGAACGTGGTCGATTGTTGAGCTGCAGAATCAAAACCTCTCACAACACAACGCCATCACTGCTGAGGTAGGACGCAGTGAGACAGACATTTAGAATTTATGAGAAGATCCTGAGGGTTATGGAACAAAAAAGTCAAAAACATTTCACCAGCTCTGAGCCCGAGGATCTGATTGGCTGTTCATCAAGACACGGGACGATCCTCGACTCAAATGAAGGTGGTTACTGGAGCCGACTGCAGCCCGATAACCATCAGACGGCGTCTGAGAGGGAAGAGCTTTAAGAACAAAAACCTCTTCAAAGGCCTCGTCTCCTTCCACTACATTTGGACTTTGACAGAGAGCATCATGGGACGTTGAGAGGTGGAAGAAAGTTTGATTCTCTGAGGAGAAAAACTTGAACCTTGATGGTCCTGATGGCGTCCAACGTTACTGTCATGACAAGGAGATCCCACTGAGATGTTTTCTAGACGGCGTCAAACGGCGGCTGGCTATGTGGAGATGTTGCAGGGGCGTCCTTCATGACTGAGGGCCCTGCTCTGTGTGCTAATGGCTGAGTATTTCAACAGGACAACACTCCCTGACAATGATTTCTTCTTCCAGAGGATTACGATTTGGAGCATTATAACAAAATGCTTCCTCCTCTTTTCTTTGACTCTCAATTTCTCATTTAACTGCATGATAAAGCGCTCCAGTTTTCCCCTCATTGATAGTCTGAACTTGGCCATAAATGAATCTTAATATGGGATAAAAATAAGAGCACAGCCGTCTTTTATGTCCTGGGGGTCTTTCTGTGTCCTTACCTGATCATAAATCAGTGTAATAACCAGGTGAGCTGTTGGTAGTGACAGCCAAAGGCCTCTGGTGAGCCGCTATATTTAGACCTACAGCAGAGGTGACCAGTGAAGCTTAGAGGGCGAGAGACAATGTTCCCTCAGAGAGAGAGAGTGAGAGTGAGTTACGTCCTTTCTTATCTCAAGAACATAAAAGCCTGTGTGTGCACCTTTCTGCCTTTTTTTCACCAACACATGCAGTAAAACAGGGATAAACACACACACACACGTGCAGAGCACCTTTACATAACCTCATTCCTTTAGGTTGTATAGCCGTGTTTTCCGCCCACACACTGTCCTGTTTATGTATTAATGTGTCCATCTCATGACGACAGGTTGTAAATAGAAGTTTCCCTCTTATGCTCGAGGTAACAATGGAAAGGATGCACACACTTTGTCAGAGATAAACACACACACACACAGTGTAATCCTCACGTTACACACACTCATCCTATAGCATGTCCTTCGTGTCGCTCATTAGCCGTACAGCTCTGGGAGTGTAGAACAGGACGAGGTGTAGAAGGTGACTTTGTGTTGGCAGTTTCCCAGATCTGCTCTCTCATCAGGTCTGACTCAAGGCTGCATGATTAATCCAGGTTTCATGGTCATCACAAAATGTGCAGTCTCAACAAACATGCCAAAGTGTGTCCTGATGGCAATACATTTATTAAAAGAATAATAAGAAACTGTGATGTTTGCTTGACTCTGTAGTAGGGCTGGGCAATTAATTGCAAATTAGATTAAATCACAATGTCTTGTTGCATTATTCTAATCGCATACAGTGCAAAATTTCTTTAACCTGAAATGTCAGATACATTTTTTTGCAGTAGATGCTTTCTGTTCTGCACCAGAGTTACCCAATCCTACTCAACCAATGAGACAAACTGTTAAAAGCTACCTTTACTAAGGAAACAATCTAAGTGGTAAAAAGCAGCAAAAACAACAAAGAGTTGCTGTAGAACTTAGTTTGAGGTGGTTAAAATTGCCGAAAAAGCAACAAAAATTGGCATTTCAATTGGGAAAGAACCTTGAAATAAGTGAAAAAAAGTGAAAAGTGACAAAATGGTCAAAAAGCAACAAAAAGTAGTGAGAAAAAATTTGAAGCAAAACTCTTGGAGGAAAAAGTGTGAAAAAAGTGACAAAAAATGGCCAAAGCCCACAAAAAACGACAAGAAAGTTGGGATTAAGCTTGGGGAATAGTCAGTTTATTGCAAAAAATAAAGGTCCAAAAGTGTCATAAATGGGCAAGAAGTGTCAAAAATGGGCGAAAACAACAAATATTAGCAAGACAAATTTTGGGGGGAAAATGCCAAAAAAATGGATGAAAAACAGTGAAAAGTGAGAAAAATGGCCAGAGTCAACCAAAATGGTGTTATTGTGGGATAAAATTTGGGAAATAGTCAGATTGTTGTAAAAAAAATGGTCCAAAAGTGGTGAAAAGCAGCAAAAACAGCAAAATTAATAAGAAAAATGGGAGTAAACCTGGAAAATAGTGAGAAGGTGTTAAAAAAAAAGGTCATTAAGAGGCGAAAAAAAAAAGGAAAGTGACAAAATGGTCAAAAAGCAACAAAAAGTAGTGAGAAAAATTTTGAAGCAAAACTCTTGGAGGAAAAATTGTGAAAAAAGTGACAAAAAAATGACAAATAAGTTGGAATTAAACTTGGGCAATAGTCAGTTTATTGCAAAAAAATAAAGGTCCAAAAGTGTCAAAAATGGGCGAAAACAACAAATATTTGCAAGACAAATTTTGGAGGAAAACTTTTGGGGGGGAAATGCCAAAAAAAAGTGATGAAAAACAGTGAAAAGTGAAAAAAATGGCCAGAGTCAACCAAAATGGTGTTAACGTTGGGATAAAATTTGGGTAATAGTCAGATTGTTGTAAAAAAAAAATGGTCCAGAAGTGGCATAAATGGGCAAAAACATCAAAATTAATAAGAAAAATGGGAGTAAACCTGGAAAATAGTGAAAAGGTGTCAATAAAATGGTTCAAAAGTGTCAAAAAGAAGTGAAAAGTGACTAAAATGGACAAGAAGCAGTTGTTGTAGAGTGTTGTTGTGCTGTAATTAATGTTACTGTTCATGTCCTACAACGTGTTTGTTTATAAACATAAGATTGGAACCTAGAAATAATCGCTAAAAAAAATCACAATTGCAACACAGGAAATGATTATTACAACTTGTTAATCTTTGCAAATCGTTCAGCCCTTATCTGTAGACCTACTCTTTTATTGATGTCTTACATTTTGTCTTACTCTTGCACGGTGCGCTGCTGCAAAAGCCATCCGATATCCCTGAAAATTTATAACTTGACTGAGTCTGTGAAGGCGGCAGATTTCAGGAGCCAGAGCTGGAACTTGAGAGCAGCTGCTGATTGTCACTGACGAACGACACTTGAGCGTAATCAGAGAAAACTGCACACCATGCATCCACCAGACACTGCTGAGTCAGAACCAAAACACAAATACTCTCAGAGAAACAAAACAAAAGAAAAACAACCAAAACATACAGAAAAAAGTAAATAACACAACAGGGGTCCACATTGTGACACGTGTACGATTGTAGAGTTGAATGTGTTTGAAAGCTCGACGTGTGATCATGTGATTACCCTGGACTCCCAGATGTAAGCAATTTCAGAAGCAAAACTGAAATAAATTATGCCAGAAAGAAAATGAATTCAACTGAGGACGCTCATTTCCATTTAAAAAGTCACCTCATCCCACTTCAGCTCACAGGTGTCAAACAAACAAATACAAGTGGAGGCAAAGTCTCGAATGCATAATTTATTTCTCACTGACATTTGAACAAACACACATTATGAAGCCTGGTACCTCCTCTCTCTCTCTCACACTGACAAACAGGTGCACAATAGAAGCAAAGATGCACAGAGCAGCGTGTCGTGGAGCGCGGATGATCTGAAAAACCTGCCTGGACATCATTTATCATTTCAAAAACAGGAATATTTACATGCAAAAGATATAAAACCACTTTGACCTTCCACACGTTTCGTATCCTTAACATTTATTGGCTTGCAGCAGAGTTGAAGTGAGTGCACAGAAAGCCTCCACACAGTGTTTGCGTGAATCAAGACTTCTGCATGAAATTTTATCACGAGTGACTTACAGAACAACAGGGAGATTTTCCCTCTTATCAACAACCAAGAGTAAGCGTTAAGATCATGCTTAGAGCCACAGACAGGATGTAGATGTTGAAGATGCCTCAGTGGTGTGCAGCCTGCGCGGAGTGAAACATATTTACTTTATGTACATGATTCAAAACACTAGTTTTAGAGATTCAAAACCCAACCTTTAAAATTTGGTCCATTTTGTCAGATTTCTGTTACATGTTGAACTATTTTCTGAGAATTGTCACTTTTTAACCTGAGGCTTTACATGTATGCTCATAAAAAAGAGGGAGGTGTGCTCTCTCTACTTCTCCACAACCCCAATTCCAATGAAGTTGAGACGTGGGAAACATGAATAAAACCAGAATTCAATGATTTGCAAATCTTGTTTAAAATATATTCAGTTGAAACACCACAAAGACGGGATATTTGTTCTTCTGATGTCTGTTCCTTAAAGCTTGGACAGGTTCATGTTTCCCACCGTTTTACATCACTTTCCCTTTCAACAACATCGAATAAGCGTTTGGGAGCTGAGGACACTAATTGTTGAAGCTTTGGAGCTGGAATTCTTTCACATTCTTGCAGGTAAATCTAATACCCGCACTCTTTTACTACAAAGCCACACTGTTGTGAAACCTTTGCATGGTAGAGTTTGAACTGTCACTTGTAGATGTAGTGATGAACTGTGTTAACTGACAATGGTTTTCTGAAGTGTTCCTGAGCCCACGTGCTGATATCCTTTACACAATGATGTGGGTTTAGGGGTCAAAGGTCACGTCCTTCAGTGTTGGTTTTGGGCCTTGCTGCTTACGTGCAGAGATTTCTCCAGATTCTCTGAATCTTTTGATGATATTATGGACTGTAGATGATGAAATCCATCAATTCCTGCAGTTGTACAAAGTTGAGAAACATTGTTCTTGAACCGTTGGACTATTTGCTCTCGCAGTTGTTGATAAATGGGGAATCTGGCCCTATCTTTGCTTGTGAAGGACTGAGCCTTTTGGGGATGCTCCTTTTAGACCCAATCATGACACTCACCTGTTTCTAAGAACCTGTTCACCTGTGGAATGATCCAAACAGCTGTTTTTTTTCAGCATTAACGAACTTTAATAGACTTATGTTGCCCCTGAAACATGTTGTAGGCATCAAATTCAAAATGAGTGAATACTTGCATAAAGACTAAGTTGATCAGTTTGAATAATAAAAGCATTGACTTTGTGGTGGATTCAATTGAATATAAACTAAACAGGATTTGAAAATGATAGTATTTTGTCTTCATTGCACAATGTTCCAGCTTCATATACTTTATCACATGCAGTGATTATTCTGATGAGACTGGTCCTGACTGAAGATTAAGGATAAACCCAGCTGCTGTGTTAGAGGTTGTGGTTGTGTGTTCTGACCTCAGACTCTTTGGGGTGACTCCATGACGTCACATGAAGGAAAATCTGAGTGTTTTTTTCAGTGAAAGGCATCTGTCTGTAGAGGAATGTAAACAGTGTCAGATCAGCTGTGCAGCATTAAGTCTGAAATCAGTGAGAGCTGTTTTTGTTAAAGGCTGTCTGATTACAAAGCACTAAAACTCAAACACCTCCAGCATGTACATAACCACACATGACGACTACTGCACGCACATTTAGTTTAATGCTTTAATGTTTTATGACACTGTTGTCCTGCTGTGCCGCACAGCTCTCACTCAAAGCATGCAGCGCTGCAGTAAAAGGCATCGGTTCTTTCAGTCATGATCACTTTGCTGTAAAATGAAAGCAAGAGTTAAAACTTCACACCTTTCTATCGCAGTTAATGAGCTGAGGTACTTCATACGGCTTCATTACTTCCATCAAAAACAACAAACAAAGACGTTTCCGAGCATTACAAGCAATAAAAAACGTTTCAACTTGTAATCTACAATCACTTTATTACACTTATGATGCATCTGAAAGTCAAACTCATCCATTTCTTGTATCCTTCCTTGGTCCAGTTGAGTGTCTGAATGCACAGGTGTCTCCTCACAGATTACCGTAAATTCCAGACTATTGGCGCACCCGAATATAGTCTGTCTTAGCCACACCCACTGAATTTAAAAAGAAAAAAAGTTGGACGTATATAGGCCGCACCTGTCTTTAAGCAACAGTAGGATAGGTTTCAGTTTAGGGGAGGACAGGTGGGATGTACCCCCCCCAAACCCTTTTTGGTCTGAGGTCATTTTGCCATCCTGGTTAGTTTCAGTAGCATAGAAAATTCCAACACTCTGGACGCACCATCAGACGCTACAAAAGTTGCAAAGAGACCTAGTTGACCTCTACCGGGCTGAAAAAAGAAAAAAACATGCCAAATAATGGGCAGTAAAAACTTCTAGATATGCAGAATAAATTTAATTGAAAAGCTCCTAAGCAAATATCTGTTCTTATCTAATCCTAACCCCAATTTTCAACCATCAGTGACTTTGAGGAGCAATGAAAACCAAAATGCAGCGATCTGACTTCAATTCTGGAGTCTTCAAAAAGGAAAGTTCGCGTAATTTTTTTCGCTGCTGACATTACCATAATGTCATTCTTTACTGCGGTCTGCAGCCTAGCTTTTCATCCTCTCTCCAAATCTGGATCTCTAGATTTCTGGACTGGATGAAAGCTCTGACTCTCCATACATGTTTAATAATCAACATTTAACACACAGAGAAACCAATGCTGTTTTCAAAAACATAGTTTAAATTTTATCATCAATATGATCATGCGCTCTGAAACGACGTGTCTATGTCAACCTGTGCGCGCAGAAAGAGAAAGACTCCAGATCTCTAATTGTAGGGCTTTGAACTCTTGGGTTGTCTTAATGTTTTGCTGCAGTATGTTTTATTTGTTGGTATCATAATGGTACATTCTGTAAATTAAACTATTTATAACCTATTTACCGGTGACAAAGGGGTACATGGCCGAGATTCCTTCCATTTTATGTCTATCAAAAGTGCTGATAAAACCTTTGCATAGAAATCCAAAGCTGTCTGGATTGATTTAATTTGAATAGTGTCATTGGTCCCCTGTAACCTGTTATGTGATTTAAGTGGTCTTATGTGATGATAAAAATTAGTTGCATCATTGTTGAAGCTGCAGGGTTCAAAGTGTGTGAAAAAAGTAGCCACCTATAGTCCAGAATTTACGGTATTCAGTCATGCAGAGTGGGTTCACTGTAATATTCAGAAACCACTCAATATACTTCCAAAATAACTGGTGACACTGTTGGAGATCATCCAGATACCAATGTTGTCAAATTTCTGAAGAGTTCGCCGCTCAGGATATTAGCACTAACATCTTCTGGATGGATTAACATTTTTATTTGAAACCTGCTGCTGTGTCCTGAAGTTTTTGGTGATTTGCTGTTCTTTCATGTGCAGCGTTCTTAGGTAACCTTTACAGGTAAAGACAAAATTATTGCACCAAAATCGATGGTAACACAGTGCAGCTTTGCAAACTTCAACTGGAATCTAGACGACTCTTTTTTTATCAGAATCAGGACCTTTTTTTTCAGACCAACCCTTGGTTTTATTTCACCCACGTATTGGTAAAATCTCCCTCAGGTGTCAGCATGCTTACAGCACCTTGGCTACAAACACTGTTTAACTTATTTTATCAATCCCATTCCCTCCCTGGTTTGCTGTTTATTACAGCTTTTACCCAAATCATCTGATACACCAGAGAACAGGATGTATCAGAAGCCTCCATCGTTCTCTCACTGAGCTGTTTGAACCTCTCAAACTTTATGGGAAGTCACTTCTTCACGCTGAGAATAGTCATCTGTAGACACTCCTCCTTCAGAGCCACCAGCTCAGTCTTGTAGCTGCTCGTCTTGCCTCCGTCAGTGTACACACAAGGCTGTTTTTTTGCCGACAGCGGCGTTTCCATAGTGACCGAGCCAGCGTTCAGTATATCAGCATGCGAAGGTGAAGAAGAGGAGCGTCTGTGACAGGCTGCGGACAGCAAAGCAGAAAGCGCCCGGCCAACGTCGTGCCGAGCCCCCTCGTTGACAAAACAATACAAAATGGGGTCGGCGACGCAGTTGAGGCTGGTCAGCGCCAAACACACGTGGTACACCGCAAACAAGCTCTCCTCCGAGCCGCAGTCACACGGTTTCCTCAGAAACATGACGCTCCGCACCAGGAGGAGGATGTGGTACGGTCCAAAACAGAGCAGAACGATCAGGATCAGGCTCAAAGCCAGACGCTGAATTTTGGCCTTTTCCTGACGCTCCGTGGAAACGTTGCAGCGCACGGCCGCCAAGATCCCGCGGTAAGCCACGAGCATGGCTGTCCATGGAGCCAAGAAGCCCAGAAAAGTCCTGTAGAGGTTCATCCCAGCCACCCAGTCCTGCATGGGGTACTTCTCGAAACAGAAGGTGTGATTGAACCGATCCTGGAAGAGCTCGTCGTGGAAGAGGGGAGCGGAGTTGGCTACGATCTCGATGATCCACACGATGGCACTGACCAGGACGGCTGCGTGTGGGAGGACGAGGAGAGAGAGAAATGATTTAATACCTACATTTATTCACTTTAAACCAAGTGCTTTCAGAAATGACAAGCAAATGCAAAACAAGGAATGGAGGCTGGAGCTTTTTTTATTAATATCTTGGAGGCCGTGGCCGGTTATCTGTGAAACTGCACATTTTTTCTACTATGAGGCCTGTAATTAGGGCTGGGCAATTAATTACAAATTACATTCAATTGGAATATGACCTGCTGCAATATTCTAATGGCAGATAGTGCAATATTTCTTATAATTCAAATGTGTCAGAATACCAGATATAGTTTTTAGCAGTAGATGTTTTATACTATACACCAGTTTTACTCAATACTTCTCAACTAAAAGGCCAAAGTGTAAAAACTACCTTTGTAAGAGAAACAGTCTAAGTGGTGAAAAGTGGCAAGAAATTGTCTAAGATCAGCAAAAAAAAGGCAAGAAAAATGGGGGGAAACTTGGTTAATGGCCAAGAGTCCGCAAAAATAATCCAAAAGTGGCAAAAGAAAAGGGTTAAAAGTGACGAAAACGGCGAAAAAGCATCGAAAATTGGCAAAATATAGTGAGAAAACTTGCAAAACACTCAGAAAGTAGCAAAAATGGCCCAAAAGTCAGTGCAAACTGACTAAACTGGTGGAAAAGCTTCAAAAATTGGAGAAAAAAATAGTGCGAAAACTTGCAAAGCACTCTGAAAATGTATCAAAAACGGGCAAAAAGTGGCAGAAAAAGAGAGTGATTCGTGACTTACCTGCTAGTAAAGCATCAAAAATTGGCAAAATAATATGAAAACACTTGGAAACACTCAGAAAGTAGCAATAATGGTCCAAATGTGACAAAAAAAAGAGTGGAAAGTGACTTAAATGGCCAAAATTCACTAAATCAGCAAGAAAACCCTTGGAAAACTTGGAAAGTAGTAAAAAAAAGAGCAACAATGGAGAAAAGAGTGACAGAAAACAGTAAAAGTGATTCAAAAAAAACACAAAGGCTACAAAATTGGCAAGAAAGTTGTGATAAAACTTAGAAAATTGTCCATTTCTTGGCGGAAAAAGTGACTTAAATGAGTAAAAAGTAGTCACAAGTGGGAAAAAGAAATGACACGGGTTGTTGTTGTGCCACAATTAATGTCAAGGCTTATTCCAATAACGTCTTTATTTAAAAACACAAAGGTTGGGGGACCACGAAATGAGTAGCACAAAAAAATCTCTATTGCAACACTGGTAAAAATACTCGCAATTAGATTATTTTTGTAGATTGTTCAGCACTACCCGTACGCCACACAAAACCATTTTGGAAAACTAAGATTTCATGGTTTGATATTTACACTAGTAACCAGAGTCTTTGTAAACAAATAGGTGTGTATGAAAGTGTTTTTAAAAACCAATGAGGGGAAGTATTTGTTTTTGAAAATACTCAGTTACGTATGGACAAGGCCTTAGACTTAAACACTCAGTCATTTTCCAGTTGTGTGGCTACATTATACTGTTAATATCTGCCTTGTTTTACTCCTTGAATGACTAAGGAAGATAAATTAAGTCATTTTATTATTACACAGCGCGATGTCTTCAGTAGGAATTCTATTTTCTATCACAGATTTATAATAACTTGCTGACATTCAGGAGATTTATCACTGCTGGGACTCAGTTTACTCTTCTATGGAAACAGAATCTGACAGATGTGAAGACATTCAACCCTGAGGGGAAACGGCAAATCATCAAAATCTTCCAAAAACAGATTCTCTAAAAGATGCCAGATGTCAGGCTGAGAAGTCAAAGAGAGAATTACTGATTTTTCCCCGACTTGAAGTTTTATTCAAGAATCATTCATCAGTTTTTATGGAGGGACCTTAACCGTGCATACCTGTCTTGATTCGTCGAACCTTGGCGAAGCGGAGCGGATAGGCCACAGCCAGGTACCTGTCCAGTGAAATACAGCAGAGGAAGGCGATGCTGACGTAGATGTTGGTGTAGAAGATGAAGCCGAAGAGTTTGCAGCTCTCCTGACCGTGGATCCAGTCATCGTGCTGCAGGAAGTAGTCGATCCACAGAGGAAGAGTGCTGATGTAGAGGAGGTCGGCCACAGAGAGGTTGATCAGGTAGATGCCGAGCTCGTTACGCTGGCGTACCTGCAGAGAGTTGACGCAAGGGGGCAGATGCAGACCAATGAGGCCCAAAAATGAGAAAGCACCATTTGAATAGAAAGAGATGTTTTCTGTTGGAAATAGCTCAACATGTTCTTTCATCCCAGTGGCGTGCACAGACCTTTTAAAGAACAGGGGCAAAAGAAAAAACAAGGCACTTTCAGCATGTTTTTGGCTCCCAAAAGAGCACTTAAGCATACATTTCCCCACCCAAGATGGCACTTTAGAACATGTTTTGGCTCCCGAGAGGGCAGCTTATTGTGTTTTAACTCAACAAGGGGGCACTCAAGCAAGCATTCGGCCTCCAAGAGGGCACTTTGGGTTGATTTTGGCTCCCAGGAAGGAGTTTGGCACCAAGGAGAGCCCTATGGCGAACATTGAGTCACCTTTTAGGGGATATTTTGGCTCCTGGCAGTGCAGTTTATCACGTTTTAACTTGCCAAAGGGGCAGAGTAGCGTGGTTCACCAACAAGGAGGGCACTTAACAAAGCATTCGGCCCCCAAGAGGCCACTTGAGGTTGATTTTGGATCCCAAGAGAGCTCTTTAGCACTTGTATTGGTATCGTTATGTTTATATTTAGAACTGCGCGGTAAAAAAAATAGCACACAAACTACGTTCATATGTTGCACATGTTTTGGTTCCAAAGAGGGCACTTTTGGGGCCACATAACAGAGTGTTTGGGTTCCAGTATTTGGGCTCGGCAGGCGAAGGAATCTGTCTATTTGTTTTCTGTTTTTTCTCCTGACGGCAAGTTTGTGTTTGTACAGGTTGAAGCAAGGAAACTAAGATAGTCCAGAAAGTGACAGAATATGATGCATTTCTTTAAGATTATGTGTGGTGTTTTAATTTTACAGAGAATAATACCTAGTTCAGTCCTTTTTGTTATCATGTACTAGACATTTCAGGCGACCCCATTAGAAATCCAGACCCCAAGGTTTAAAAACACTGGTGTAAAAGAAGGCGGCTCTCTCCCCGTGTCCTCTTTCTAAAATGCTGCAGTTTGTTCTTTTATGGTAATTTTAACTTTGTCAACCCGAGTATTTCTACTACCAGAGTCTAAATATAACTGGTAATCAGAGCTCACTGCAGCGAGGATAGAAACCACAGTGTTACTGAGTTACACATCAAACGCTCGGGACTGCTGGTGTGTGTGCGTGTGTGTGTGTGTGTGTGTTCCTCACCTGCATGTAGGCGGCCCACAGAGCCATGCAGTTAGTGGGCAGCCCCAGAACAATGACGATGATGTAGAGCGTGGGCTGGAAGAACTGGTCCACCTTACTGTCCACATTACAGAATGAGATGTTGCACATTGTCCTGCGTGAAGCGCTTTTGAGTGTGTGCAGGTGTGTGTGATAAGTCTCAGCTCCGAGTGTCCCTCAGCAGCTTCACTACTTCCCAGCTCCGGCAGCTTGACCCCGACATGTCGACTCTGGCGTCCCGCTCGGCTACCCCGCGGCCGTCCAACACGGAGCGACGGAAGAACACGGGACCGTCATTTCCCCGGCATTTCATGGCTCCTCTTCAAAACACTGCCCCCCACACCCCGCGCCGTGTCATAATCCGCTCCCATGCTTTAAAGGCGGCCCCCGCATCCCTCAGCATGGAGGAAAAGAGGAGTAGAAAGGAGGAGAGGGGGATAAAATGTGGTGAAATGAAAGCTGCCTTATCGACACTGTGCCAGGCCTCCTGTGCCCGGACTGCACCTCATCAATCTTTTAGAGATTAGAGGTCTGCCAGGTTTACGGTGAGAGGGAGCGGCTGAACATCACTGTGTGTGTGTGTGTGTGTGTGTGTGTGTGTGGGTGTGGGTGTGTCTCAAGGTCCTGATGACACACAAAACTCCTCTGGGATGCTTGCGCTAAAGTCGGGGATGACTTCACACAGCTTCAGCACTCTGAAGCCGACAGGCCGTCCATTCACTCCGGACTTTAAAAATCTGTTTAAAAAAAGAAGAAGAGAGACAAACTGTTCAAACAAATCACTCTGAAATAACAACCAAAGTAATGAAGCTGATAAAACATTCAAACAAGTGAGATAATAGTAGATTACTTTAAGCTAAAAGAACAAGAGATAGAAACATAAATTGATAATAAAAAGGAGGATCCACTGATTTAATCCTTTAACTGCAGCTCTATAAAACATCTAATTATCTCTCACTACAGCACAGTGTTGATGACGTTTGCAGCAATTCATGCACGAAACACTGAATATCTTAAGAATCTAGAGCCTGAAAGAAAAATCACAGAAGATGAGTTTGTTTCTAATTCAGTTTTAACAAATCAAACACCTTTTTTTACGAAATAAGAACAAGGCTGTATTAAATACTTGATTCTGATTGGTCAAAAACCTAACACGTAGTTAGAGCCACGAAAGAGACAGTCAGGTACCAGGAACATATTTAAAATTTTACTTTTTCACTTCTCCTGTTGACAATGTGGCAAAAACAACACTGAAGAAACACTAAAGTTGTCACCTTAATTCAACTCATCAAAAAGGTACAAGCCTCCTATTGGATAATTACTGCATGAGTGATTATCTTTCAGCTGTAACAAGTTATTTAACTCCAGCTGATGCAATGAGTAACTTCTCATTTTTTAACAACCATGGAGAAAGACACATCCTGTGGTCGTGGAAAAGATGTTAGTCGGTTTAAGAAGAGTCAAATCATTGGCATCAAGCAGAGAAAACATCTAAGGAGATGGATGCAGCAACTACTAAAGTTGGGTTAAGAACTGTAGAGGCATTTTTAAAAACTGGAAGGATGGTGGGGAACGTGATTTGGCCAAATCAAATAGAAGAAAAACAACAGTAGAACTCAGGAGTATGTTTAATAGTGAAAGTAAGAGCATTTCCACACGCACAATGCAAAGGGAACTCAAGGGATTGAGCGGTGTAGCTTTAAGAAAACCACTAATCAGTGAGGCTCACTGTAAAAAAGGCCTCAGTTTGTTAAGGAGCATAAAGATTGAACTCTGGAGGAATGGAAGAAGGTCATGTGATCTGATGAGTCCAGATTTACCCTGTTCCAGAGTGATGGGCGCATCAGGGTAAGAAGAGAGGCAGGTGAAGTGACGTCCAATCATGTGTAGTGCCTACTGTACAAGCCTGTGTGCCGCAGGTTCAGCAACATGTTCGCAAAGAATGAGGTCAGCTGACTACCTGAATATACTGAATGACCAAGTTATTCCAAGATGACAATGCCAGGATTCATGGGGCTCAAATTGTGAACGAGTGGTTCAGGGAGCATGGGACATCTTTTTCACTCATGGACTGGCCACCACAGAGTCCAGACCTTCAATTATCTGTAGGTTGGGAAGCGTGGGAACCGTATTCATCCACACGATGGACTCGCTTTGGTCAGAGATGGAAACAGAAACATCGCTCTCTCTCCGTTCAGCCCGTCTGTCCTTCCACTGCTCCCTGAACTCTGTCTGTCAGGTTCATTTCCTGAACTCACTCACTCTGCTCTACATTTGTTTACACATGATCGTAACTCACTGCGGTTTCTCGTCAAAAACCCGAGCTTTGCAGTTGGAAAGCTTTCAGTTTGGTTATTTGAAATGAATGGAATCCCTTTGGACGACTTAAACAAACCACTTTGGATCGTCTGGAATGAACACACCCTCAACGCCTACAATCAAACTCAATGCTTCTGATATATTAAATTTTGCTGCTCTGGTGGACTTGGGTGAGGAGGAAGTGGCAGAGAGGGGCACAGATGGGAAGAGTTTCTGCAGAGAGGGCAGTGAAGCAGGAGAAGATTATCAGGGTGACATTCGAAGGCAGACTTTCAAACATCTGGCACGATATCACAGCAGATTTACGCGGGCAGAAAAAGTCCTCATGTGGGTGCAAACAGAGAGACGAGGTCAGGCTGTATGATAAGAATTATGTAAGCTGCATATAAACATGACCTGAATATTCACGTACAGTAAATGAAGAGAGAAAAAGAAAGAGAGAGAGATGGTGTTTGTGTTCCACTCTTTGACTTCTCACTTTCTCTCCTCTGAACTCTCCTTCTGTTTGTACATCTTGGACTGATTTGATATTTTTGCATATGGTTGATATGAATCCACATGTGCTTTCAGTCTCTTTGCTTAAACACTTCTACAAAAGAACTCTAAGCCGCAGGACTCCAGAGTTTATGTAACTTCCAGCTTCTTTTCAAGCCTCTCAGATCGATAGATTTCAGAAAATGACTCTGAGGGCTTTCAGCCTACACAATCAAATGAATCATTTCTTGCTAACAACTTGGAAATAAAAACCATAACTTCATCATGATAACACCCTCAGGAGATTTTATTCCTCATTATCTCAAGTCGTGCACAAAACTTTAAGGAACCAAAAAAAAGTTTACTGGCTCTTGGTGAGTTAGGAAACTTTTGCAAGCAAAGTTTTTTCTTAGGATCCGAAATAGTGGGACCCACATCCATCTTATGCAAACATGCAAAAAGAAAATTTGGAGAAGGTGTTGAAAACGAAGTAAGTTGTGTGCCAAAACGTTGCATGTCAGCAACTTTTTATAGAGTTTATAGATACATAAATATGAAATTGGTCATTCGTTTAGGATATCTCAGGACATAAATAATTAAAAATAAGTAAATAAATCACACACAACATGACATGATGTGTTGTTTCGTTTTAAGTTATTGACGAAAGTAGGCCACCTAGTGTCTTGAAGTGGTAGTGGCAATACAGGGTGTGGAACCTACAGCTTGCCGTAGTTATGTTAAAGTCAACTTTTCTTTTATCCTACGGTTAGAAAACATCCGCCTGTTAGTATTTGGACTTTTGGAGTTCTCAGTGTTGTTCTAAAAGATTAATTGTGACATTTCTGAGATAAAAGTTGGAAATTCTGTTTTGAAACCGAAGCTTTATCGATGTATGCTAACGGCTAGCATATTAATGGGATTTCCCATATATGCTAGCATCAAGCTAGCGTTATGTTTACCATGTTGTTTTCGGTACAAAAAAAAATGTATAGCATGTTGAATATCTTGAATATGAATCTCTTGAGCAGCAGTAATGTACGTTACTTGGTGTGTTCAGTTTTCCGCTTCTTAAGTAAAACTTCAAGCGAGAAACAGTTGTCTAGCTGCTAAGCTAAGCTAGCAGGGACAATACAGATGACGCAAGGTCCGCTGCGGCGCAACGTAAATAATCAGCGAGGGGAATCGTTCAGCAAAAAGGCTAACGATATCAATGGATTGAACCATTTCTTATCTATTCCTAACAGGGAGAACAGGTTGTTGATACCCATCCCTAGTGTTACATATGTTATATTATGTGCTTTTGACGAATTAACAATCTCAATTTATTATCAGCTTGTAAGCAAAAATACAATTTGTCTCTTGATTTTTTGGCCTTTTCTCAGAAAATATGAATGATATCACAAAATTTGAAGACATTTATTGAAAAAAATAGTAGTTTACTCTTTTTAATTCATAATGACGACAGAAACTTCAAAAATGACCCTGTTAAGAAGTTTACACAACTCTGGTGGTTTTGGCCTGATAAATGCACATAAGTGAACACAAATGTGTTTGAATGTCTACTAAAGGTAACCATCCTCACCTGTGATCTATCTGTTTGTAACCAGTGTGAGTGTATAAAAAAATGAACAGGGTCATTTTTGAAGTTTATGTTGTCATTATGATTTAAAAAGAGTAAACACAGTTGTTTGTTAATAAATGTCGTCACCCAACCTCTAACCATGAGTGACAGAAAAGTGTTTGTGTTATCAGTCATATTTTCTGGAGGGGGTGTAAACTTTTAGGCACAACTGTGTATAAATGTAAACATTTCAGGCATCAAGAGGTTAACTCAAGTTCAAATCTTGTTTTCTAAGTTGCTAATCTGATGAGATATGATGCCACACACAAAAAAAGACAGTTACTGACCACAGGCCTGATTTTGTTAACCACTGTCTGCATGAGAAGGCATAAAATATCATCTATTGACCTCCAGAGGCTCCATCATTGGCCAAAAGCCACGTCCAGAAACATTTACGACAAGAAAAAGTCTTTCTCCTTGATTTACAGTCATATGTTTTCACTTAGGAGTCCACTGAGCGACATCACTTCCTCATTGCATTAAACATCCTGGCAGCGAGCCAGTGACACATCACTGCCATTCAACTTTATCACACTGATCTGAGTGTGTGTGGAGGGGCAGGACGTGAAATTCAGACACAGTGAAGGTGATCGAACGACACGCTGTGGAGTGTGTGAGTTCTGTTTTGATAAAGGACAGTTTTCCATCTGTGGGCACGACTCACAACAGGAGTGACACCGATTGTTTTCTAACATCTCGGCTGTCATCTTTCTCCACCCCGTTACCAGAAATGCGGTTCGTTCTGTCAATTATAGATGTTTATCGTGCAGCGTTTGCATGCAACGACTCCACACGCAACTCTCTGTGGGTTCTGTGGTTTTGTGAGCATGTGTGTGTGTGTGTGTGTGAAGCAGGAGCGAGGGAGGATGTGTGTTTATGTCCGTGCTCTCGGGAGGTTTCTTTGCGCTGTCATATCACTTAGCAGAAACTCTCAGGCTCCTTAGCGGTCAAACGCTCAGCATGTGTGTGAGTTATTAAAAAAAAAAAGAGCCATTCTCTGTTGTGTCATGATGCTCAGTCACAGGAACAGAGGACGGTGATGTTACATAACCTTTACAGACCTGAACAGAGAATGACTCTTCTACATGAAAAATATTCTTATCTTTGTTTTCTTTGTCATGCAGATCTATAAACTAATCTATCATTCAACAGTAGCTAATCCTCCTTCAGTTACAGAGAATAAGAGCTACTAGTTAAGTGTTGTCTTTGCCACATGAGAGTTCTGTACAGGTGATTCTCAGGACGTCATAGCTCTGACATCTGATCTCTTGGTAAAGGAAGGGTGCTTTTCACGACCCAGATCCACTCGACCCCCATGTCAAGTTCTTTTGTTCATTATAAATGTAACTGAACCTGACTTGGATCTCATAACATGGACTCCACTGTTTGCACGTAACAGCAAATGTCACTGTTCTTGTTGCGTCTTTCTTTCGTCTCCTTGGTGGAGCCGCAAACCAATGAGATTGCAAAACTTAGATCCCTCCTCACTTCCTCTGATGCAGAAACGCTCCATAAACTCCAGACTGGATGACAGCAACATCGTCCTTTCAGGTTTTTCTTCTAGCAGTCTGCAAAAACTATAGTACGAGCAAGATTCAGCCCCTTCAGAGCTCACATCACACTCATCCTGAACATCATCACTGGCTCTCAATTCAACTCCAAATCCACTTAAATATCCCAAGACCAAGCCCCTCACCTTTAGGGGACAGAGCTTTTGCCACTACATCGCCAACTCTTTGAAAGAACTCACCACTCTGATTCACTTCACTCATTTAAAAATCAACTCAAAACCTACCTTTTCAAAATAAAAGCCTGTAACGTGTTACATCAAGCATCTTTGAATATTCAAGACAGCACAATTTAAATCCATCCATCTATCCATTGTTGTTTATCCAGGTAACAACACCATCAGCAAAGACCACTGACTTTTGGACCACTTTATTTTATACAAGTATAATCCAACCTTCTTGCCACTAGTATTGACTTTGGCCATTTGTACTACTTTTCACTATTTCCCATCGTTTTTTTCACCACTTTTGCTACTTTTTTAAAGTTTCCCCCCAAATTTTCTTGCTAATTTTTGTTGCTTTTTGGCCGTTTTAGTCACTTTTTTACCCTTTTTTGCTACTTTTTGTGTATTTCCAGCTTTTTTCCCAATTGAAATGCCAATGTTTGGTGCTTTTTTGGCAATTATTCACTACAGAAACTGGTGCAGAGCAGAAAACGTGGCTGGTATTTTGACACATTTCAGGTTAGAGAAATATTCCACTGTCTGTGGTTAGAATATTGCCACTTTGGGACCAATTTTTGGCTACTATTGTGTTTTTCCAGGTTTTATCCCAATTAATATGCCCTTTTTTGTTGCTTTTTTGGCAATTTTCACTTCGTCAAACTAAGTATTATTGCTGCTCTTTTTGATTTTGTCTCTTTTTACCACCTAGATTGTTTCTTTTGTAAAGGTAGTTTTTAACGGTATGTCTCTTTGGTTGAGCAGGGTTGAGAAACTGGTGAATTTCAGGTTATGGAAATATTGCACTGTCTGTGATTAGAATATTGCAACAGGACATATTGTGATTTAATCCAATTTGTAATGAATTGCTCAGCCCTTGTATTCGATGAGGCCAATAGGACCACATCATCTGCAAAAAGCAAAGATGGGAGTGATCATTATTAAGCTTATAAATCTTACAAATCATTACCATAGATTATTGAGTATCTGCATGTCACTCATACTAAGTGATCAGAAAAACAGAGGAGCCAGGGGCCCCCCCCCTTTGTTTCCATGGGACGTCATTGTCTCCAGTGCAAATATACATTTCCTATCACGATATTTATTTGACCATCTGTGCTCTAGAACAGTTTTTGTTTACTTGTTTTGCATTTTTTATCAGTTGTGTTAACGCCTGCATGTGGGCAGCAGGATTCAAACAGGCCGATGGATTCACACTCTCACACAGATGGACAGTTGTGTAAATGACTCCATCAACAACCGTTACAAAAGCAGCGAAAAGACAAAACCGCCGAGAGGCAAACATTGTGGTTAAAACGCTCACAACAAAAACAGGTTGAAGTTTCCGCCTGACGGTTTCAAAACTGCCTCCTCATCGTAGTTTCAAAACCACACTGAACACACACATCGCACCTGTCACACTACCTGCATCAGATCCTGTTATCTCTGCGCCTCTTCATGCTCCAGTCAACTAAAACCTCTCAATGTCAAATCTTATCTTTGGAGGGTCAAAAGGTTT
>RPOG01004917.1:0-29829 GCA_008086565.1 Thalassoma bifasciatum
GCTGCCGTGTGAGCGTCTCCTCCTCGTGGCAGCTCAGTCTCCAGATTGAGTTGTTCAGTCAATCATGGATTCAATATTTACTTGACGATTCAATATTTACCAAGGCGCTTTGTGGCACCCGTGACTGAGGAGACGATGGCTCTGTGAGGATGCTATCAAAGGCTTGTTACAGGAGACATTTAAGGGTGAGAGAGGGGAGAAGCAGGGTCGGTGTCTCATCAATGAGACATGTTTGCAGGCTGCTCTGGAACTGAGCCAGATCCCTGCTTGTATCTGTGTCTGCAAACTGTGATTTGTTGGTTTGCCTCCACTGGATGTAAATATCTGAGCAGATGTGTATCAGCTGAAAAACTCTGTAAAAGTTTAACCTTGAGCACAGATATTAGCATCATGCATTTAAAACCTTTATCTATATATAGACTTATATATATATGGGAGAATGTCTTTTCCTTTGCCTGTCAGAGGACAGATGTCTGATGGTAAGTATGAGCGTTTCACTTGGATGGGTGTCAGTGTGAATATTTGATCCTCCCGGAGTGTGACTGCTGTATTGCACGGCTGACAGGCTGCATACCAATCCCTTTCCCCTCGCCGTTCACTTGTTGCATCAACCTCAGAGCCAAACTGTTTGATCCTAAAGTCTGATTAATTTCTACTGCTGTCAAAAGAAACATTCTGTCGACTTATCTGCTCGTGCCCTCCTGCTCTTATCTGTAATATCCATAGTGAAGAAAAAGCCTAAAACATAAAGAGATTCAATAGCAGACACTTTAAAGTCTGTGTCAGGCTGAGTGAAGCTGGTATAGAGGGGGAAAGCTTTGAGATAAAAACAGAAAGTGCAGATAGTCTAATAGTTTTTTTTTTTTTCCAGCTGTTGAAAAAAACGTGTAGAGTGGAAAATATCAAACTGAGCACGGATTAAAAATAACAGCCAAACATCTGAAAACATCCTTTCTTCTGTCTCAACCTAAAGTCTGAGTTTTCTAACATGCTGTCAGCTGTATACAGTATTCACTCAGTGTGCCTACATGTACAGGATTCTGCTTCTGTGATTAATGAACAGCAGATCAATAAATAAACATGAGATAATGCATCACGTGCAGCAACAGCAGACATCAATCACTGTGAGCTTAAATGTCACTGCTAATGAAATCTTAAGAGATTTCAGACATGGTTTTTATTTCAATCATTATCCTCTTTGTTTCTCAGATCTCACTCAAGCTGTCAACAACACGCTGTGTGGTATAACAAAGTGATTTTTGCAGCATGGAGCTACTCTTTCATGCCACCACAGTAGTGTGCGTGGAGGGGGGTTGGCCCAATCTTCTGCCCGTTGCCCCCTCTGGCAAAAGTCATATCAAAGTCCTAAATTTATGATAGTTTACAAGATAACTTCGTACAATTTATACTTTTTTACAACTCTGAAATTAGGAAGATGACATGTCACATAAACAAAGTATGAAAAAGAAAACAAACAGTAACCAGAGATACAATGTTGACATTACGTTAGAGTACAGATCATGTAACAGGTGACAGCAAAATTCAGGATGAAGTATTTATGGTTTAAAAAATTACATAGAAACAATGCAATTCATTGAAAATATATGAGAAATGAATTTATTTAAAAAATTATTGTTCATAATCCTCCTTTGTGATCTACCTGCCGCCCATGTCCAGTACAGTCTACAGATCGTCCCTGTCAGCCCTGCGGGAGGTTAATCATAGGTTAGAATGTAAAAAAAAATCAATACAAATGTGTTGCTTTTATTTTCAAAAGCCTGATGTTTCCATTATTTCCATATGGACGCACTCGTGCACATAAATCCTTCATAAACAGTGAGAAGTGACGGAGTTCAACAAAACCAAATCAAGATCCTCTCTCATTGATGATCACCCCTTAGGAATTCATACAGACTTCAATGTGCTTGTACAAGCTTAAGACAGATAGATTTTTCTCACTGAAGAGGTAAACTAAAACTAAAAGTATCATTATTCGCATAAATTTGCTTCAAATTTATACAGTTTTTGTAGGAACTAGCAAGCGGAACATGAAATGAAACGCTGATGCAATGATCGTTTGCGTTTTCACTATGTATCACATCAATAAGCGTTTTTCCCTATTTGACCCACACCACAGTTTCACATATTTACAGAAATTCCTTACTCTTCTGGTTACCAGTAGCAGATAATCAAATGCATAAGTTAATGCACTTTAAAATGGGGAAAAAGTTAATATTGAGCAGAATGAAGTTTGTGTACTTCTTTCTGTTGAAGTCGATGAAGTTCCTCAGAGTTTTGACATTGATTTGAAAGAGGTCATACTTCTGTCTACCATCCAGAAGTATCTTGCAGACTTGCAGTTGAGATGTGCAGCTCCTTTTCAAGTCTAACTTGCATATGATGCTTCAGATGCTTCTTTCAATCAGAATTTATTCCGGGTAGCAAAGGAAATACTAATGTCGTAAAGAAAACTGCTTACTTCTCTGTGGAAAGAAATGAACAGACAACCAATAGATACAGAGTGAAGAAAATTTACATTAAAATGTATGAAATGTTCCATCCTGAATTTTGCTGGGTCACCCTTCAAGAATGTTCTGAGAGAGGATGCCTGAATTCAAGAAAAGGAAGTTTCTTTTATTATCATGGATGTTTGTGGTATGGATGAGGGGATTTTGAGAATTATCGAGTGAAAGGGGAGGGAGAAGAAAGAGAACAAGAGAAAAAAGGATAGATCTTATCCAAAACAAAATATATATATCCAAAAAAGAAAAAAAAATCCCTCACTTCATTCCTCATGCTTCCAGACAAACTTACCCATTAAATACGTTGAAGCGGGTAGATATATAATGTGCCATAGGCTGATGACATATTTGTCAGCCCTAAAGAAATAGGACGGTGGTGTCATGTTTTTCGTATATAAGCACAAAGGGGTAAATAAATGAGGTTTAGAACCAAACATAGATTATATTGTAAGAGCTGATCAGTTTGTCCCTGAGTGGTTGACTGGTGTTTGGTTTCAACCTGTAACCTTTTGTCTCCCCACTGCTTTATCCTTTGTCCCATCATCTCTGGATAAAAGCACAAGAAGCCAGAAATATAGCTAAAAATAAAGAGTATTTTTTATTTCACCTGCAAAAAAAAAAAAAAAAATTATTCATATCACTCTCAGTTTATCTCGCGAGCACAAAACTCTGGGCTTGTTGAGTACGGCTGGTTTTGAAATCAAAGAGAGAAAAAAAGAAAAGGTGGGAAAAACTGAAAATATTAGCAAGGGAGGCTAAAACACAAGTCGTAGACAAAGACAGATATCAACCAAAGTGAAAAAACACATGACAGAACTTCAAACTGCAGTAAGTTGTAGGCTTTGGAAGTAGTAAAGGACTGAGTATGTGGAAAAAAAGGCAGTAGTAGCATGTGATAATATATGGTCAACATGTGGTTATGTAATCACAGCAGAGTTAGACAAGACCAGGACAGAAAGTTCTCTCATTGTCTTTTACATGGCCAGAAGTTGATCACAGAGAATTCCTTTTGACTTCCTCTACTGTAAAGTAATATACACCAGCTCTCCTCTTAAGGATTGACTTAATGTATTCATTCTTCCTGTATATTTGTCCTGATGTTTCTGTGCATAAAGCTGTAAGTGTGTTGTCTGAATGTGCATTTTAACAACATCCCAGTCATCTGACAGCTTCAGCTTTGACCCTGAGATTTCTGTGATGTCCCAGTGAGAATAGATCCTCAGTGTACTTAGGAGGAAAGTGTATCCAACAATGAAACTAAACTTGACAAAGTCGATGGAAATAAAAGAAAAACAAGTGAAAATAAAATAATAGAAACTGATGTTTCAAAAAGCATTATCAGTAAAGTGCTGCATTTAGCCTTTTCGAGTAAGGTCAAAAGTAAAAGGAATAACTCAGAAAAGAAATTTCCCCTCTGACTGATTCTGACACTTTTTTATCTGAAAATTGATTTTTTTTTTCTGAAACGCTGCATAAATTTATCAGCAAAAGCTGACTTTAGTGGTGCCCAACCTCAGGATTTGAGTCCTCTGAAGTGTGACACAACAAATCGAAGAGGTCATGTGATGCTTAACCAGGCTGGGAAGCAGAAGAAAATCCTCCTGCATGGATCTGTAATTTTGTGTCCTATTTGGTGAATTTTGTGCTTTCCCCCCCTTCTTTGAATCCAATACAAGTTATTTCAGTAATCACTCTGAAGAGATTAAAAAGGGTGAGCTGAAATATCTAAAAGATGTTGAGAGGAACAGGAAACAAACACTGTTTTTTGGTGGAAGGGTCAGAAGTCCAGTGGGTTGTGCATCATGGTTTTATCTTCAACAGCACTTTGTGTTTTAAAAGCTTAAGAAAGCTCTTGTTCCCTGTTAAATCATAAGCCAAAAGATATAGCAGGGTCATATAGCCGTAGGGTAAATGTAGTGAAGTCAGATATTTTCTGTGAAATGTGGAGTAGGGGTACAGAGCAGCAGAAAACAAAAATGCTGCCAAAAGTTTTTGTCACGGAGGAAAAAAATGAGCCCAAAGTGTGATAAACGGGAATAATCCTTTTGTTACTTTTGTGGTCTGAAGAACTCACATACTCCTACAGTTAGCACATACACTGAGAAAAAGGAACCAACTTAATTGAATTGTTTGTTGAAACCTAAGTTAACTAGATTATTTGACATTACATTGATATGTTTAACTAACACAATTTATTTGTTACCTATTCATTTAACTGTTTTCAAATCATTTTGTATTCATCCGATTAAGTTTTCAGTTGTTTCAACTCGATGATGTGCATAGCCCAAAAGTGAAATACTACTCCTTTCTAACCTTATGATATGGTCTCTTGAAAATTGTTTGATTTTTGCTGAATTTTTAGATTGGTCTATATCTTAAAAAGGACATGAACACTGCAAAAAAACCTCTGTTGTTCCAACTTAATTCATTCATTTCAGTAAGCACAGACAAAAGTTCAAGTTGTTTGAATCAACTGTTTTATGTTGCACAAACATAATTGGTTTGCGTCATGTGCTCAGTAATTAGATTCATTTCAAACCATTAGATTCTGTAAATCCGACTCAAAATTTGGAGAACCTTAAAGTTCCTTTCTTCCATACTTTTTAACTCATGGTGACATGCCTATAAATCTTAAGTTGCCATACCAATAACTCATTCAAGTAAGTTGGACTTTCAGAACTCATTATGTTGACTAGAGTAAATGTTGAAAATACATTATGATAACTTCTTGAGCTCAACAAAGGGCAGGCACCTATATCTAACGGAAGCTTAACTGATTTTAAATCAAAATATTACATCAAGGTAGGTACGTAGAATTTAAATTGATATGATACAGAAAAAATACATTGGAAAACTTAACTCAGAAAAATGGAGTGCAATTTATTAAAAAAAATGACATTACTTCAGCTAATCGGAAATTCCCTTTTTACAGTGTAGCTTCACACACACATACACACATACATACACATACACGCTCCCTTTTCCATACCAGCTCTCTCTGGTGCAATCTTCACACACACTTTACATCCACCATCTGTCAATAAACCTCTGATCTACCTGTAGTGGATCACCTACCATATGATCCGCTCTCCCTGTATTCCCCACACACACACATGCACACACACATGCTCCTCCTATCGTCTGCACAGTGATACTGTCATGACTTTGATCAGGAATAAAGTAGCAGCTGCTCCCACAATCCGCGTCTCCCTCCCATCGTGTCTGGCTCGGGTCCCAGTGGAAAAAGTCGCTCCTCCTTCGCTTCCATAGAAATGCAGACTTATAGGATTCCTCTACATGTGATCCTTGTAACTACATTTCAAATATTTCCCTTTTTTTCTACTAACAAATTTAAACCAATCCCTGCCAAATTGACACTCTATGAGCTGCTGAGAAGAGATAGATTTTTAGAGATGGCAACAGTGGCTGCTGAGGAGACAGACGGTCCGATTGAGAGAGGAAGCTAAAGGGAATTGGAGACGGAGATGAAGAGAAATGAAGTGAGACAGGGGGAATAGACAGGGGAGAGGAGGGAGAAGGTGAGGGCGCAGGGGATGAGGAGGGAGTGTGGGGAGGGTAAATAAAGTATTTGTCACACTGCCGACAGAAGGAGATTGAAAAAGAAGGAGTGGGAGAGGAGAGTAGAGGTTGACTTGAGTTAAAGCTTTCTTATGCTCTTAGAGCGCTGCTGTATACTGTCCACTTGGCTCTGACTCATCCTCTCTTTCTCTCCTTTTTCTTCCTCTCTTCTTTCCCCACTCATTTTTGCTTCCTACAATTTCTTACGTTCCCATCCTCCACCCTNCCAAAATTGGTTCTACTTTGAGAAGCGCTCTTTGCCTTTTAACAGCAAGGAGCATGGCTTTCAGGGAAATTTGTGAATTTACCAAAAAGAAAGGTATTTTTTTGATTAATTCATCCTTTAACCGGTGACTTAATAAAAGTTTGGCAAATTCAGCCCCGAGGTCCTCTCATCTTTGCCTCTAAAAGGTTTTCCCCCAAACATCAAGGCCTTTCCTGCACTTCATTGTTTCACTCAGATTAGAATAATGACCCTGCCAGCAGCCGGCCCGGGCCAGGCCCAGGGAGACAGAGTGAAGGAGACGAGCACTATTTAGTAATCCTATCAGCTGCCGTGTGAGCGTCTCCTCCTCGTGGCAGCTCAGTCTCCAGATTGAGTTGTTCAGTCAATCATGGATTCAATATTTACTTGACGATTCAATATTTACCAAGGCGCTTTGTGGCACCCGTGACTGAGGAGACGATGGCTCTGTGAGGATGCTATCAAAGGCTTGTTACAGGAGACATTTAAGGGTGAGAGAGGGGAGGAGCAGGGTCGGTGTCTCATCAATGAGACATGTTTGCAGGCTGCTCTGGAACTGAGCCAGATCCCTGCTTGTATCTGTGTCTGCAAACTGTGATTTGTTGGTTTGCCTCCACTGGATGTAAATATCTGAGCAGATGTGTATCAGCTGAAAAACTCTGTAAAAGTTTAACCTTGAGCACAGATATTAGCATCATGCATTTAAAACCTTTATCTATATATAGACTTATATATATATGAGAGAATGTCTTTTCCTTTGCCTGTCAGAGGACAGATGTCTGATGGTAAGTATGAGCGTTTCACTTGGATGGGTGTCAGTGTGAATATTTGATCCTCCTGGAGTGTGACTGCTGTATTGCACGGCTGACAGGCTGCATACCAATCCCTTTCCCCTCGCCGTTCACTTGTTGCATCAACCTCAGAGCCAAACTGTTTGATCCTAAAGTCTGATTAATTTCTACTGCTGTCAAAAGAAACATTCTGTCGACTTATCTGCTCGTGCCCTCCTGCTCTTATCTGTAATATCCATAGTGAAGAAAAAGCCTAAAACATAAAGAGATTCAATAGCAGACACTTTAAAGTCTGTGTCAGGCTGAGTGAAGCTGGTATAGAGGGGGAAAGCTTTGAGATAAAAACAGAAAGTGCAGATAGTCTAATAGTTTTTTTTTTTTTTTCCAGCTGTTGAAAAAAACGTGTAGAGTGGAAAATATCACACTGAGCACGGATTAAAAATAACAGCCAAACATCTGAAAACATCCTTTCTTCTGTCTCAACCTAAAGTCTGAGTTTTCTAACATGCTGTCAGCTGTATTCACTCAGTGTGCCTACATGTACAGGATTTTGCTTCTGTGATTAATGAACAGCAGATCAATAAATAAACATGAGATAATGCATCACGTGCAGCAACAGCAGACATCAATCACTGTGAGCTTAAATGTCACTGCTAATGAAATCTTAAGAGATTTCAGACATGGTTTTTATTTCAATCATTATCCTCTTTGTTTCTCAGATCTCACTCAAGCTGTCAACAACACGCTGTGTGGTATAATAAAGTGATTTTTGCAGCATGGAGCTACTCTTTCATGCCACCACAGTAGTGTGCGTGGAGGGGGGTTGGCCCAATCTTGTGCCCGTTGCCCCCTTCTGGTAAAAGTCATATCAAAGTTCTAAATTTATAATAGTTTATAAGATAATCTCGTACAATTTATACTTTTTTACAACTCTGATATTAGGAAGATGACATGTCACATAAACAAAGTATTAAAAAGAAAACAAACAGTAACCAGAGATACAATGTTGACATTACGTTAGAGTACAGATCATGTAAAGGGTGACAGCAAAATTCAGGATGAAGTATTTATGGTTTATTACTTTATAACATTACAAAGAAACAATGCAATTCATTGAAAATATGTGAGAAATGAATTCATTAAAAAAATTATTGTTCATAATCCTCCTTTGTGATCTGCCTGCCGCCCATGTCTACAGGTCGCCCCTGTCAGCTATGTGGGAGGTTAATCATAGACTAGAATGTAAAAAAAAAATCAATACAAATGTGTTGCTTTTGTTTTCAAAAGCCTGATGTTTCCATTATTTCCATATGGATGCACTCGTGCACATAAATCCTTCATAAACAGTGAGAAGTGACGGAGTTCAACAAAACCAAATCAAGATCCTCTCTGATTGATGATCACCCCTTAGGAATTCATACAGACTTCAATGTGCTTGTTCAAGCTTAAGACAGATTTTTCTCACTGAAGAGGTAAACTAAAACTAAAAGTATCATTATTCGCATAAATTTGCCTCAAATTTATACAGTTTTTGTAGGAACTAGCAAGCTGAACATGAAATGAAACGCTGATGCAATGATCGTTTGCGTTTTCACGATGTATCACGTCAATAGGTGTTTTTCCCTATTTGACCCACACCACAGTTTCACATATTTACAGAAATTCCTTACTCTTCTGGTTACCAGTAGCAGATAATCAAATTCATAAGTTAATGCACTTTAAAATGGGGAAAAAGTTAATATTGAGCAGAATCAAGTTTGTGTACTTTTCTGTTGAAGTCAATGAAGTTCCTCAGAGTTTTGATATTGATTTGAAAGAAGTCATACTTCTGTCTACCATCCAGAAGTAACTTGCAGACTTGCAGTTGAGATGTGCGGCTCCTTTTCAAGTCTAACTTGCATTTGATGCTTCAGATGCTTCTTTCAATCAGAATTTATTCCGGGTAGCAAAGGAAATACTAATGTCGTAAAGAAAACTGCTTACTTCTCTGTGGAAAGACAACTAATGGATACAGAGTGAAGAAAATTTACATTAAAATGTATGAAATGTTCCATCCTGAATTTTGCTGGGTCACCCTTCAAGAATGTTCTGAGAGAGGATGCCTGAATTCAAGAAAAGGAAGTTTCTTTTATTATCATGGATGTTTGTGGTATGGATGAGGGGATTATGAGAATTAATGAGTGAAAGGGGAGGGAGAAGAAAGAGAACAAGAGAAAAAAGGATAGATCTTATCCAAAACAAAATATATATATATCCAAAAAAGAAGAACAAAATCCCTCACTTCATTCCTCATGCTTCCAGACAAACTCACCCATTAAATAAGTTCAAGCAGGTAGATATATAATGTGCCATAGGTTGATGACGTATTTGTCAGCCCTAAAGAAATAGGACGGTGGTATCATGTTTTTCATATGTAAGCACAAAGGGGTAAATAAATGAGGTTTAGAACCAAACATAGATCATATTGTAAGAGCTGATCAGTTTGTCCCTGAGTGGTTGGCTGGTGTTAAATTTCAACCTGTAACCTTTTGTCTCCCCACTGCTTTATCCTTTGTCCCATCCTCTCTGGATAAAAGCACAAGAAGCCCGAAATATAGCTAAAAATAAAGAGAGTATTTTTTATTTCACCTGCAAAAAAAAAAAAAAAAAAAAAAAAAAAAAAAAAAAAAAAAAAAAAAAAAAAAAAAAAAAAAAAAAAAAAAAAAAAAAAAAAAAAAAAAAAAAAAAAAAAAAAAAAAAAAAAAAAAAAAAAAAAAAAAAAAAAAAAAAAAAAAAAAAAAAAAAAAAAAAAAAAAAAAAAAAAAAAAAAAAAAAAAAAAAAAAAAAAATTATTCATATCACTCTCAGTTTATCTAGCGAGCACAAAACTCTGGTTTTGAAATCAAAGAAAAAAAAAAAGAAAAGGTGGGTAAAACTGAAAATATTAGCAAGGGAGGCTAAAACACAAGTCGTAGACGAAGACAGATATCAACCAAAGTGAAAAAACACATGACAGAACTTCAAACTGCAGTAAGTTGTAGGCTTTGGAAGTAGTAAAGGACTGAGTATGTGAAAGAAAAGGCAGTAGTAGCATGTGATAATATATGGTCAACATGTGGTTATGTAATCACAGCAGAGTTAGACAAGACCAGGACAGAAAGTTCTCTCATTGTCTTTTACATGGCCAGAAGTTAATCACAGAGAATTCCTTATGACTTCCTCTACTGTAAAGTAATATACACCAGCTCTCCTCTTAAGGAATGACTTAATGTACTCTTCCTGTATATTTGTCCTGATGTTTCTGTGCATAAAGCTGTAAGTGTGTTGTCTGAATGTGCATTTTAACAATATCCCAGTCATCTGACAGCTTCAGCTTTGACCCTGAGATTTCTGTGATGTCCCAGTGAGAATAGATCCTCAGTGTACTTAGGAGGAAAGTGTATCCAACAATGAAACTAAACTTGACAAAGTCGATGGAAATAAAAGAAAAACAAGTGAAAATAAAATACTAGAAACTGACGTTTCAAAAAGCATTATCAGTAAAGTGCTGCATTTAGCCTTTTCGAGTAAGGTCAAAAGTAAAAGGAATAACTCAGAAAAGAAATTTCCCCTCTGACTGATTCTGACACTTTTTTATCTGAAAATTGATTTTTTTTTTCTGAAACGCTGCATAAATTTATCAGCAAAAGCTGACTTTAGTGGTGCCCAACCTCAGGATTTGAGTCCTCTGAAGTGTGACACAACAAATCGAAGAGGTCATGTGATGCTTAACCAGGCTGGGAAGCAGAAGAAAATCCTCCTGCATGGATCTGTAATTTTGTGTCCTATTTGGTGAATTTTGTGCTTTTCCCCCTTCTTTGAATCCAATACAAGTTATTTCAGTAATCACTCTTAAGAGATTAAAAAGGGTGAGCTGAAATATCTAAAAGATGCTGAGAGGAACAGGAAACAAACACTGTTTTTGGTGGAAGGGTCAGAAGTCCAATGGGTTGTGCATCATGGTTTTATCTTCAACAGCACTTTGTGTTTTAAAAACTTAAGAAAGCTCTTGTTCCCTGTTAAATCATAAGCCAAAAGATATAGCAGGGTCATATAGCCGTAGGGTAAATGTAGTGAAGTCAGATATTTTCTGTGAAATGTGGAGTAGGGGTACAGAGCAGCAGAAAACAAAAATGCTGCCAAAAGTTTTTGTCACGGAGGAAAAAAATGAGCCCAAAGTGTGATAAACGGGAATAATCCTTTTGTTACTTTTGTGGTCTGAAGAACGCACATACTCTTACAGTTAGCACATACACTGAGAAAAAGGAACCAATTGAATTGTTTGTTGAAACCTAAGTTAACTAGATTATTTGACATTACATTGATATGTTTAACTAACACAATTTATTTATTACCTATTCATTTAACTGTTTTCAAATCGTTTTGTATTCATCCGAATAAGTTTTCAGTTGTTTCAACTCGATGCCGTGCATAGCCCAAAAGTGAAATACTACTCCTTTCTAACCTAATGATATGGTCTCTTGAAAATTGTTTGATTTTTGCTGAATTTTTAGATTGGTTTATATTTTAAAAAGGACATGAACACTGCAAAAAAAACCAACTCTGTTGTTCCAACTTAATTCATTCATTTCAGTAAGCACGGACAAAAGTTCAAGTTGTTTGAATTAACTGTTTTATGTTGCACAAACATAATTGGTTTGCGTCATGTGCTCAGTAATTAGATTCATTTCAAATCATTAGATTCTGTAAATCCGACTCAAAATTTGGAGAACCTTAAAGTTCCTTTCTTCCACACTTTTTAACTCATGGTGACATGCCTATAAATCTTAAGTTGCCATGCCAATAACTCATTCAAGTAAGTTGGACTTTCAGAACATATTATGTTGAGTAGAGTAAATGTTGAAAATACATTATGATAACTTATTGAGCTCAACAAAGGTCAGACACCTAAATCTAGCAGGAGCTTAACTGATTTTAAATCAAAATATTACATCAAGGTAGGTACATAGAATTTAAGTTGATATGATACAGAAAAAATACATTGGAAATCTTAACTCAGAAAAATGGAGTGCAATTTATTTAAAAAAATGACATTACTTCAGCTAATCGGAAATTCCCTTTTTACAGTGTAGCTTCACACACACATACACACATATATACACATACACGCTCCTTTTCCATACCAGCTCTCTCTGGTGCGATCTTCACACACACTTTACATCCACCATCTGTCAATAAACCTCTGATCTACCTGTAGTGGATCACCTACCATATGATCCGCTCTCCCTGTATTCCCCACACACACACATGCACACACACATGCTCCTCCTATCGTCTGCACAGTGATACTGTCATGACTTTGATCAGGAATAAAGTAGCAGCTGCTCCCACAATCCGCGTCTCCCTCCCATCGTGTCTGGCTCGGGTCCCAGTGGAAAAAGTCGCTCCTCCTTCGCTTCCATAGAAATGCAGACTTATAGGATTCCTCTACATGTGATCCTTGTAACTACATTTCAAATATTTCCCTTTTTTTCTACTAACAAATTTAAACCAATCCCTGCCAAATTGACACTCTATGAGCTGCTGAGAAGAGATAGATTTTTAGAGATGGCAACAGTGGCTGCTGAGGAGACAGACGGTCCGATTGAGAGAGGAAGCTAAAGGGAATTGGAGACGGAGATGAAGAGAAATGAAGTGAGACAGGGGGAATAGACAGGGGAGAGGAGGGAGAAGGTGAGGGCGCAGGGGATGAGGAGGGAGTGTGGGGAGGGTAAATAAAGTATTTGTCACACTGCCGACAGAAGGAGATTGAAAAAGAAGGAGTGGGAGAGGAGAGTAGAGGTTGACTTGAGTTAAAGCTTTCTTATGCTCTTAGAGCGCTGCTGTATACTGTCCACTTGGCTCTGACTCATCCTCTCTTTCTCTCCTTTTTCTTCCTCTCTTCTTTCCCCACTCATTTTTGCTTCCTACAATTTCTTACGTTCCCATCCTCCACCCTGGTCTCTCCTCCCCCTGCAGGCACGTCTATAATCCAGGTGACAGCGACAGATGCTGATGACCCGACTTATGGGAACAGCGCCAAGCTCGTGTACACACTGGTTCAGGGCCAGCAGTACTTCTCAGTGGATCCCCAGACAGGTGAGTGTGTTTGTATACTGGAGAGTGGATTCAAGTTACACACACACACACACACACACACACACACACACACACACACACACACACACACACAAACAGGCAGAGAGCTTTAAAGGATGCACAGCTGTCAGAAAGCTAATATACAAGCTCTGCACAAAAACAAATATACTCAAGATGTTGGAGTGCAAACACACACACACACACACACACACACATACACACACACACACACACCCACACACACGCTTTTATAGTGCTAAACAAGTTGGAGCCAGGACAACCTCAGGGCTTCTGGGTAAAGCTGAAGCAGGAGAGTCAGTTCCTTGAATGTCCGCTAGAGACAGGATCTCACAGAGAGTCAATCCCTGCTGAGTGTTATTTTTATTAAGTGGACTTTATAGCATGTATACAGTCTCATACATAGAGAATTTAACAATTTTTCCAATAAAACATATGTGAGGAATGATTTTTAATAAAATGGCTCAATTTTAATAAAGTTGAGGTTAGAGGTCAGTCATGAAAGGGTGTGTGACAGCTTTAAATGACAGGTGAGTCCTGGTGTCTAATACACCTAAATTAGTCACCAAACTCAACTTTACAAGTATGTGTTGTTGATTCCAATCAGAACCAATTGAGGGAATTTCAATCACATATCTGAGAAATAAAAATAGTTGCTCTGCTGTTGATTGCAGTCCAAGGTAACTTCAGTCATTTGATACAAAATTTTACCTGGGCCTATGCAAACCTTAAACCATCAGGAGGAGGAATGGTCAAGCCTTTTGAAATATATATATATATTTTAACCTTTGTTTATTGTATGTTAAATACACCTGATTGTAATCAGGCCTTCACTTTATGAGAGTAACACCCTCTTCAACCAGCAAACTCTACTTTTTCTCAAGGACAGTGTTCTCCATTAGGGGGTGGTATGGAGAAAAGTGTTTGGACTTTTCATGTCAGAATCAGATTTTGGAGTTGACTGCTTTTGAAACATTTATTATTTTTTGTACCATTTAATGTCTTTAATCTAATCTTGTTCTCAAATATGTTTTTTGAGTGTTTGATGTTGAAATGGTTCTCAGGCTCTCAGGTTCTCACAATTGACCTGACTTTGGACGTCTGCTCTACAAAAATGAGACAAAGGCTTTTGCTTAGTTTTGAGCTCCTGCAGAATAGCTCAGTTAGTGTCAGTCAGTTATACTGGTGACCTGTGTTTTAGAGCCGAGATAGTCTGTCACTTTTCTTTTTGATGAAGCTGAGTATGAATGTGTTTGGCTGGTCTGTTAAAGGGAGTGTGAGGACTTTCCAAGTTATCTTGAAAAAGTATCACTTCTAGATATATGCCTGATCATAATAATCAACTTTAAATGAGATTAGTGGTACTAAAACAGGTTATTTCTAAATATTCCTCAGCAATACAGACCTGATCGATTTAGGGCATGTAAAAGTCCCTGTGACACCAACAAGTTTAGTAGTGAGAGGAGAGATCTGTGTTTTCCTCTGCTGAAAATAATTTCCTGGACTTTTTCTCTTAGTAATGGTTGAAATTGAAGCTGGACTTTTATATATAAAAAAAAGAACTGAAGCAAGCTAAGCAGTAGAGTGGTGGAGCATGAGCAAAAGGCTTCACCACAGCTAAGCTTTTTTGTGATAATGTTCATTCCAACCGGCATGCAGCAGTTATGCTGCAGTGATCTGTTCAAACTTGAGAGTCTTTGAATAAAAAGTGAAATTATGTTTGCTCTGCTTGGTAGATGAACACTGGTAGTAGCACATAACTTTTGATAACTACATCACCTCGTTACGTCGTATCTCGTAAAAAAAATGTTTTGCATGAAGAAATGTAGTGTTGTAAAAACAAGATCTGCTCTCTATTCATTTTTCAAAACAAATACATGTGTTGTTAAGAGTCATGCCATCAAGATGGTGTTTGGGCTAGTGCTCACAGCAAACTGAGTCTTTGGAAAACACCACTGACCAAAGATGTCGCTGCACACATTTCAAATAGTCCTCATAGTCCCTTGAAGTGAAGCTGTATGCCTCACCTCAGCTGTTATTCAGCATTATGTCCTGCTTCATTTCACAAGCTCTATAAGCATGTTCAGAAAAAAGAGGAAAAAATAAAAGGAAAAACTCTGGTCATCTACCAACAAAAATGCAATCTCATTCTGTGCAAATCATAATGGTTAACTGTCTAATTAACCAGCTAATGACTTAGCCATGGGCACAGCCTGTTTAGCCTTGATAACTTGTCATTTGCCAACCTCTTCTCCTCTCCAGTGACTCTCTCACATCCAAGCAAAGTCACTTCTGTTTTCAGCACAAAATAGCCAACTAGAGTCTTCTTAAACACTGACAGACAATGTACCATCAGCTACATCTATTATTTAAACAGCCTATGGTGAGAGCGGGTGGCAGTGATAACACACAAGCACGCGTGCAGGTGTGTATGCGTGTGCAAACACAGGTGGAGATAAGCATCTGGGAATATGCTGAGCTGCATGCAAAACCCAGGATTGCACCCATCTCTGNAAACAGGCAGAGAGCTTTAAAGGATGCACAGCTGTCAGAAAGCTAATATACAAGCTCTGCACAAAAACAAATATACTCAAGATGTTGGAGTGCAAACACACACACACACACACACACACCCACCCACCCACACACACACACACACACACACACACACACACACACACACGTTGTTATAGTGCTAAACAAGTTGGAGCAGGAGAGTCAGTTCCTTGAGTGTCCACTAGAGACAGGATCTCACAAAGAATCAATCCCTGCTGAGCGTTATTTTTATTAAGTGGACTTTATAGCATGTATACAGTCTCATACATAGAGAATTTAACAATTTTCCCAATAAAGCATATGTGAGGAATGATTTTTAATAAAATGGCCCAATTTTAATAGAGTTGAGGTTAGAGGTCAGTCATGAAAGGGTGTGTGACAGCTTTAAACGACAGGTGAGTCCTGGTGTCTCATACACCTAAATTAGTCACCAAACTCAACTTTACAAGTATGTGTTGTTGATTCCAATCAGAACCAATTGAAGGAATTTCAATCACATATCTGAGAAATAAAAAAAGTAGCTCTGCTGTTAATTGCAGTCCAAGGTAACTTCAGTCAGCTGTTCAGTCTGATACAAATTACACCTGGGCCTGTGCAAACCTTAAACCAGCAGAAGGAGGAATGGCCAAGCCTTTTGAAATGTATATATTTTTTACCTTTGTTCATCGTATGTTAAATACAGTTGATTGTAATCAGGCCTTCACTTTTTGAGAGTAACACCCTCTTCAACTTCTTGGGTATCTCTGTTTTGTAATGTTTGTTTCAGCCTAGCCTACTCTAAAGCAGAGGTGTCCAAAGTTTTTTCAGAAAGGGCCACATTAGATTGGCTTTTGGTCAATTTTCTGCGGTGTTACATGCTGCACAAACACCAGCAAACTCTACTTTTTCTCAGGGACAGTGTTCTCCATTAGGGGGTGGTATGGAGAAAAGTGTTTGGACTTTTCATGTCAGAATCAGATTTTGGAGTTTACCCTCAGTATTGTCCTGCTTTTGAAACAATTATTTATTATATTTTGTACCATTTTATTTCTTTAATCTAATCTTGTCCTCAAATATGTTTTTTGAGTGTTTGATGTTGAAATGGTTCTCAGGCTCTCAGGTTCTCACAATTGACCTGACTTTGGACGTCTGCTCTACAAAAATGAGACAAAGGCTTTTGCTTAGTTTTGAGCTCCTGCAGAAAAGCTCATTTAGTGTCAGTCAGTTATACTGGTGACCTGTGTTTTAGAGCCGAGATAGTCTGTCACTTTTCTTTTTGATCAAGCTGAGTATGAATGTGTTTGGCTGGTCTGTTAAAGGGACTGTGAGGACTTTCCAAGTTATCTTGAAAAAGTATCACTTCTAGATATATGCCTGATCATAATAATCAACTTTAAATGAGATTAGTGGTACTAAAACAGGTTATTTCTAAATATTCCTCAGCAATACAGACCTGATCGATTTAGGGCATGTCAAAGTCCCTGTGACAACAACAAGTTTAGTAGTGAGAGGAGAGATCTGTGTTTTCCTCTGCTGAAAATAATTTCCTGGACTTTTTCTCTTAGTAATGGTTGAAATTGAAGCTGGACTTTTATATATATAAAAAAGAACTGAAGCAAGCTAAGCAGTAGAGTGGTGGAGCATGAGCAAAAGGCTTCACCACAGCTAAGCTTATTTGTGATAATGTTCATTCCAACCGGCATGCAGCAGTTATGCTGCAGTGATCTGTTCAAACTTGAGAGTCTTTGAATAAAAAGGGAAATTATGTTTGCTCTGCTTGGTAGATGAACACTGGTAGTAGCACAAAACTTTTGATAACTACAATACCTTGTTGCGTCGTATCTCGTAAAAAAATTGTTTTGCATGAAGAAATGTAGTGTTGTAAAAACAAGATCTGCTCTCTATTCATTTTTCGAAACAAATACATGTGTTGTTAAGAGTCATGCCGTCAAGATGGTGTTTGGGCTAGTGCTCACGGCAAACTGAGTCTTTGGAAAACACAAATGACCAAAGATGTCGCTGCACACATTTCAAATAGTCCTCATAGTCCCTTGAAGTGAAGCTGTATGCATCTCCTCAGCTGTTATTCAGCATTAGGTCCTGCTTCATTTCACAAGCTGTATAAGCATGTTCAGTCCTGAAAAAAGAGAAAAAAAATAAAAGGAAAAACTCTGGTCATCTACCAACAAAAATGCAATCTCATTCTGTGCAAATCATAATGGTTAACTGTCTAATTAACCAGCTAATGACTTAGCCATGGGCACAGGCTGTTTAGCCTTGATAACTTGTCATTTGCCAACCTCTTCTCCTCTCCAGTGACTCTCTCACATCCAAGCAAAGTCACTTCTGTTTTCAGCACAAAATAGCCAACTAGAGTCTTCTTAAACACTGACAGACAATGTACCATCAGCTACATCTATTATTTAAACAGCCTATGGTGAGAGCGGGTGGCAGTGATAACACACAAGCACGCGTGCAGGTGTGTATGCGTGTGCAAACACAGGTGGAGATAAGCATCTGGGAATATGCTGAGCTGCATGCAAAACCCAGGATTGCACCCATCTCTGTTTTCCTCTCTGTTCATTTTCACTTTGTTACCGTGGTAAATTTAGGCCCTAAGTACACACAGGACACACACACACACACAGGACGCACACACACACTTAAAACATACAAGCTAACCAAACTCACACTCTCCCTCCTGTCCTCTTGTCACACTTAGTCATCCATCTTTCTCACTTCTGTTTTTCCTCCTGAGCCACCTAAAACACCCTATCTTCTCTCTCTCTCTCTCTCTCTCTCTCTCTCTCTCTCTCTCTCTCTCTCTCTCTCTCACACACACACACACACACAAACCTTAAAAAAAAAAACATACATATCCCACTGTCCCCTCTACCCAGTTGGCTCCAGTTTGAGTTGGCAGGAATGAATCCATGATGGCAGGGTATGAACAAAACACAGCTGCAGCCTAATGTTATTATTTCTGGCTGAGGCGAAAACAAAAAGACGTGTGTTCAAAGAGAGATGTCAGCAAAGGTTTGTGGACTATTACACAGGGTAGATTACAGGGTGTGTGTGTGCTTGTGTGTATGTATGTATGTGTGTATGGTCCTGATTGCTCTTTGTGTCACACGTGTCACCCAAGGGCACTCAGGTTTTGGTTGAGCAGAGGATGCTTTATTTATTTGTTCGACTTCATTTTGAGCTTTTTTTCTCTTTAAGCAATGTATCTCAGAGGAAAGTCATTGCTCAGTTGAGCCAGAAACAAAGTTGTAAGTGTGTGATGCTTCAGACACGGCTTTGATTGACACTGAGTTTATAAATACTGTATGGAAAAAGGGAAGCAGTTGGTCTTGATATCATGTGGGCGCATGATGTGTCCTCATGTGTTCACAAGTTAAATGATGCTGATTGTCTAAAAAGCTAAGATATTACATAGATATGGACAATGTGCTTTCATCTCATACAACAGTGAAACCAAAACACTGCCTTATTTTGCAGTGATACACGACTGTGCTAATGATGCATAACAGAGTCAAGGGGTGAATTCCAATTCCTGTCTTAACCCTCAATCTCAAAATGCGCGCTCCCGCGAAGTGTAAGTGCTGTCCTGATTCTCAGAGTGTTAAGGTTGAGGGGCAAGACTGAGGCTGTATCTCCCTCAATACTGAGATTCTCCGACACCACCCTTGGGACTAAGGGACATCCAGAATGCATTGCGCATTTCAGCAGATAAACATGGCGTCAAAGAAGGCGAGCTACAAATGTATTTTCTTTTTCAATGGAGATATAAATATTACGAAAACCATTGTATTATCTTAGTTTAGACCCATTTTATGGATTATTTACCTCATTGTAGCATAACATTTGTTTTTATTTTACGATCTTGTGTCAATAGCGGCCGGTGTGTTGTTCCTATCGTTTCAGTTAGTTAACGTTACAAAATGGTCATTTTTCTCCGTGGTAATGTAGTCGTTTATCATGATAACAGCCTGTATAAAGTGCTTGTGCCGATAATGATATAAGATGACCGGGCTAATATCAAAAAGATGCCCAAAGCCCAAGCAAAAGACATAAACACAGCTGCAGACGGCATTGTCGCTGATCCTGTAAATGCCTCCACTCCGCTTCCTTCTTCTTCTTCTTCTTCTGAATTGAGAGACTGAATGCTGCTTTGGCACAATGCTGCCCCCCACAGTCTGAAGATGTATCTGCATTTAAGGGGTGTCCCATTTCTAAGTCACAAAATAGCCCTTAACACTTAGTTTTGAGGGCTACCAAGACTGAGGGTTGAGATTGAGGGCTAAGAAAGTAATTGGAATTGGGCCAAGATGTCCATGCAAATTCTCATTCATTTACACTGTTAAATGCAACCTGTTGGTCAAACCAAGAATTATGGTGTAAAAGCTTCTGTAAAATGTTTTGGTACGCTAGAAAATAAATTTTGTTGTTCTCAAACTGACAGAAGAGCTTGTTTAATTGAAATGAAGTGTGTCAACCCTTGTCCTACGTTGGTTGATTTAGACTTGTTAGTAGACGAGATACACTTAGGTTGAAGGAAAACATTTTTTGTGATAAATTAGCTTGTAGCTTTGTATTAATTTGTTCACAATTCTCAAATCACAAATTATCCACACTTGTGCCTTCAAATATACTTTTTGTTTAAATCTGTGTTTACAAGATTCACTTAATATAACAGATTTGTTGTATTGCTTTATGATCATTCTGCGTTTTGTTTGATCCTTCATAAGAGGTCATTTGTTGGTCAGCTGGCCTTGTGAGTTTCTGTCTCCATCTTATGACGGGTCACATACAACATGAGTCTTGTCTGTGTTGGGTCACAGACTGCAGTGTTCTACTCATTAAAGGAGAGTGTTTAGTAACTGATTACTCTGACATATGAGAACCTCTGCATCATGCACAGGGAGCAGCAGTGCTCTGGTTAATGCTAATGAGGGACTATATGCTTAATTCCACTCAGTGTGAATTATCTGTGACTCTGTGCTTCCAGACAAGTGTTAGTATTCTGAACATGTCCGCTCTCTTCTCCTCGCTCTCTATCTCCTATCTGCAATCCCCCCCGCTCCTCGCTGGCTCCATCACCAAACGTCTCATTCAGGATGTGCACTCGGAGGCGAAGCACATTTGCTCGTACATTCAGTTTGTTTGTTTATGAATTCTGCTCAGAAACCGAGACATTTTTCCTGCTCATTCGTTAGCATTCAAAACAGCCTGCGCAGTTGAATGTGATTCACCTTGAGCTGCCAAGTCATCCTGGCCTGCTGTGTCTAGCTGATGCTGGAGAGGGGAACAGCCAGCATCACATACACCTGACGAGCACCATCCAATCACATGTAGCAGAATGAGGTCATTTACACAGAGGTGGTGATCGATGCTGGATGAATGTAAGCGATGTGTCTCACTGTGCCGTTAAAGAGCGTGAGGTACGCAGTGAGATTTTACGCTCTGTCAGCATGTCTGGCTGTCTGTGCTGGATGATTTATCTTTTCCATATGAGCATCCTCACATACAGTTTTTGTGTTTATATACGTGTGTGTGTGTGTATGTGCGTTTCTGCTGTTAACGGGACATTAAGTTACATATTGTCGCTGTCAAATGAAAACTGATTGTCTTCAAAATGACAGAAAAGCTGTTATATTTTCAGAGAAAGTAGTCACATTTTCTGCTCCATGACACTGCGTTTTGAAATTGTCAAAAGGGATTTAAAAAGGAACTAAGAGGAACTTAATGTCTGACTTAGAGTTAAGATATTTTTATTGACGCTATGGGGTTTAAACAGCAACAACTTGATGGCTTTAATCCCGTGATAACGATCGAGGAACTAACAGCACTGACAGGTTTAAGGCTCAGTTTACAGAGGCCTGTTTGTGCTACATAAATTAAGTTTCTCACTAAAAAGCAGCTCTGATATTACAGTGAGAGTGACTAAATTGCAGCAGCTAATAGAAATGGGCACCACTTTCTGTACAGCATACTTGAGTAACTAATTGATTTATTGAAGGCTGCTAAATGATTAATTATTGCTTCATAAATCTGTAATTATGTTCCAAATGATCATGTCTGAGGCTGATACAATATGGATTTTCAGATTTTAGAGATACCTACGAGTCAATGTGAATTCATGACTCCTTTCTTTGGCACTGAGCAGTTTTGATATAGTATAGTTTCTCAAACTATAAAATGAAAGTAAATCACTTTCAGCTAATATATATAAATATAATGTACAAAAGAATACCCTCTCTCACAAGTTGTCTTCACATTAAAGAGCAACAAAGCTAAAATCTCAGCCCTGGAAAAGATCACTCTCAGGCTAATATAGAGTAGTAACACTGACCCACAACAGGCCAAGGTATCAGACTTAATGTTGAATGTATAAGCCAAGTTTAGGCCTTCACAGCCCAGTTTTGCTGAAATAAATAGATAGATAAAAAGATGCACCCTGTCCACCAAAATCAGGCCAGATATAAGCCCAGTAATGATATCAGGCCAATATAAGGCTTTAACGTAATTATGTTAATGGTTGCGTCAAAGGCCTTCCATTGACCCATGTATCAGGTCAATTTAGGGGCCTAGTTTAAGATCTTTTTGCTGTCTTTGTACCAGGTGTACAGTAGGGTCAGTATTGTTATTTTCTAGCCAGTAAAGCTGTTGTTTACACACCCTGTCCACACCTTGTCACTTTTCTAATATACCAATATAATATGTCACCCCACAAGGAATATAGTCATGAGCTTTAGAGCCCAAAAATATGTAATAGTTTGTTTCTTAAACATAAACACAGATCAATATTTTTGTGCCAGCTTATGAGAAAATATCTGTTTTTATCTGATTTAATAAAGCTGAGGCTTTTTTTGCCCATTGGTTTGAGAGCTTTGAGGATTATGAATTTATTTGCCTTATCTTGACATCTTACATCTTCATATCATACAGTATCCAATGGTTGGTGGAACCCAAGTATCTGTAGAATTTTTCTTTTTAAAGGCAGGGTTGGCAGTCTTGGAAAACTAGCATGAATTTGAATGTTGCATCTCCCGAATACTCCCTCTAGCTCTGTCCCTCTAATCTCTGTAGTAAATGACAGATCTCAGACACATCACGGACACAGAAGCCAACGTTAGCGTTGAGCTGAAATTACCACAGGACAATAAACGTGGCTAAATATTTCATCAAGATTAATTTTTTCCCTCTAAAAATTCTAGAACTTACCTTTCCAACAAGAAATGAGCAACCTTGGCATCACTGTTAAAGCTTTGACTTCTTTGAGCTGTCTACGTGCTGAAAAGCTGTCCTGATGTGAACTCTTGTCTTCGCCCTGGCTTTGTCTGAAAATTTTCTCAATTCAATCCTCTCTGTCTCTGACCTTTTTCTGCCCCGTTTGGCAGGAGGAAAGGTAATCAATGAACGAGGTATAGAAAGTTTTTCTGCCATTCCGCTGCGTTCTCTAGAACATCCGTGCTTGGTTATGCGCACTGTATCAGAGACGCTGGTGCACGCTGGTGTTATGAACGCACAGGACAGCGGGGGGCGATCTGATTGGTTCAAACTGGCAGGCTTCACGGCAGCTACGATAGGTAGGAGTTTATACAGGATTACTCCTGCTGTAGAAAGCGGCTGTTTTTTTGCTCCCTTTTAAGAACACATATGGTCTTTATTGCCATCGGGTATTGCCAGTATTTAAAAAAGTGTACTTAGATCAGATTACCAACTATACCTTTAATTGTGAATAGATTCTTGTTTTTGTTTTTTTGTACAATTTTGTGTAAATCTTGTTTCGTCAATGAATGAGAAATCTGCAAATATACCGATGACGACAAATAACCTAACAGTGGCACTACTTTCAGCCAGTCTTGACACAGTCACTGCTACCTCAACACACATCTGCTTTACCTCAGCCCTGCACAGCTCAAAGTCTCTATACTGCAGCTGTGGTAAAATAAGAAATGAGAGCATGCACTCATTGTTGGAGTGCATGGCCTTTTAGACTTTCTATCCGTAGCATATTGTGGGGGTGGTTCATAGATTCACTGTGTCAGGGGTGAAGAACATGGTATATATAAAGGTCCTGAGATGCAGCTTGATTGCATAGACTCACTCTGTAACAGCAGCTAATACCAAGCCTTACGCCATGCGCATACTTCTCCCTGAAAAACCTGTAGAAACAGACACACAAATGCTTCAACAGGTGTGGTTAATATGTCTACAACCCTTAAACAAAACCCTTAGTGCCACTAATGATGGTTCCCTCAGAAACCTTTGATCTCAACACCTCAAATTCAGCACATCATTCAAAAAGTACAGATGTGAACCAGGAGCAGAAACAAGTCAATGACAGCCTACCTGTCTTTGATGTGAAATATACGGGATGCTTTTAATCATTTGATCCTGTCCAATTCTGACAGAGTGTCCTGAGTTTTAAATGATTAATGAAGTTACGCTGCTGTGCCTTATGCATAAATATACACATCTGTTAATTTGAAAAGACACTGATGGATCCGGCTGCTCAGAGGAAATTTTTGATTCTTCAAACTCATAAAACATCAATCAATGCATCAACGTAGCTTGTCCAGTGACTTGTGTGTACGTTTTCTGCTTTTTTAGAGACACAGAGGAAGGAGAAAAGTGAAATATGTCAGTTGGAGCCAAGGGTGTTTAATTTGAAATTAAATCCAAAAAAAGAAAAGAAAAAAAACTCTGTATGGTAGAATAGCAATATATTCCTATTTTTGCTATCTCTATAATCCTATTTTTGGTCAACTGTTGCCCCATGTTTTGGTCCAATAACAACTCAACGAAAGAATGTATTGGGCAACGGAGTGACACATTTTAGACACAGACACAAACAAGTAGATATTTGAAAGTACTCTACCTTCTGTAATAAAGCATCCAAAAGCTACCAGAAATATTTATAGATAGTTATAATGAGGGAAAACCAATACATTATTAAAACATTTCGGAAAACAACGGATTAAAAAGCACAGAGAAACTACGGCTGGTATTGCTGACTTCATAGTGATGGATAATCTATTTTTTGTGAGCTTTGAGTTCCCCTGATTGTACAGTATTGTCTTTGGCTACAGCATATTATGCCCTTATGTCTCTTTAATTCATTGTTCACTTGCCTCCAATGGACCGTTTTAACAGTTCCTCCTAAAAATGCGCTGCAGGGCATCTGGTCCAGCTTCCATGAAATCACAGCAGCCATAACTGCTGGCTAAAGAGCTTATTGGAAGTAAAGAACCCATGACCTTTTATTAATGACTTACTAACATGTAAAACTGCAGTCCTGATGAAGTCTTTAATAAAGGGTCATGACTCTTTCAGTTGGTAATGAGCAATCAGATGTGCTGTTCTAAATGTTAATACGTCATTAATAAAAGGTCACGACCTCTATTAGCGCTCTCAGTCCACCACCACAATGACTACGTGACTTTGACACGTCAAAAGGTCCGAGGTCAACCAGGTCTAAAACATGTTAACACGTGAACCAGTAATGAGATTAAGAGGTAGACTGAGAGACAAGCTGAATCAAATGATGCCAACGTTGAAGAATATTTTATTTTCTAATCTCCTCTGATGGGCTGCATGATTTCCTTTTTTTGACTTTCAGAGACCTGTGAGATGGATCTGCTATGTAACCAGAGACAAATTTTTAATAGCTGCACAGGTGATAGAAATAAAAAAAAGCATAGTGGCAGAGATAGACTCCACTGCACAACTTCACAGGCCAAATGCTGTTCTAATGGTTCATACTTTTTTTGTAATGTTTCTGTTAACAGGGACTATCTGATCCTTCCATACATTTACCAACAGAGAAATGGACTTTTCAGATTAATCCTTTTTTTTAACCAGGCTGTAAACATAATTACTTTTGCTGTTAAAGTTTAATTTTTAGATTGGGTTCATATGTTGCTTTGGGGTTTTAGGGATTAGCCATAAGTGTACTCTTGAGGAACTGCAGTTGTTACACTTCTACCCTGATGTCATACCTGCAGACCACAGGATGTTGATTGATTGCTGGTTAAACACGTCTCCAGCATTATTGTTGATCGGACTGTGAATATAAAGATCACGCCATTAGCTGATAAAATCATTTTTTCTTCCACCACAGAAATATGTGGGTGGTCAAAAGCTGTAAAATGAGTTATGTATTGTGATGTCTCTGGTAAAGTTTTTGCAGTCCCCAAATGTCTGTTAAATCAGTACAACAGCACTTTCTTCTTTATTGCTGTATGCCAGCTGGGGCTACTGCTCCTTTGTAATCCTTCAGTACAACTGCACAGTGCTGACAGCTCTTCAGGTGACTCTAAAGATTTGTTGTGTAAAACTTTAGGACTTTTTCCTTCTCTAAAAATACTTGTAGCGTGTTAGAAAAATGCACACCAGTGAAATTTTTCTATATTTTTTCTCTATTATAATAGTGGGTTGCATTTTGTCTCCTACTATGATGGAACATGAAGCCTTGATAATCAGTAAATGGGAGCAACTTCACTGGTGGTTTATAATGGGTAAAATTATATCCATCTATCCATCTACCAGCACTTATCCAGGTCCCTGGGGGAAGCAATGTCATCAGTGAAGACCGGTGGCACCTGTCTCCAGCCACTTCAGTCGGCTCCTCTGGGAGGACACCGAGGCGTTCCCAGGTCAGAGAGAGATTATCTCTGCCTTGAGGTGTCCTCCCAGCTGGGCGTGCCGAAAAACACCTCCCAAGGGAGGCATCCTCACCAGATGTCCAAACCACCTCACCTGGCTCTCCCCAGTGGAGGAGCTCCACTCCGAGCCTCTCCCTCATGTCAGAGCTCTGAACTATCTCTAAGGTTGAGCCCAGGCACCCTGCAGAGAAAGCTGCTTGCAATTTTGATTTTTCAGTCACAACCCACAGCTCAAGACCAGAGGTGAGGGTTGGAAAATAGATGAACATTAAATCAAGAGCCTTGTCTTCCGGCTCAACTCCCTCTTCCCCACAACGTATAGCATTTGCACCAGCGCTGACACAGCCCTGATCAGTCTGTCAGTCTGTTCCGTTCTACCCCCACTCATAAATCATATCATCAGAGTAATAAATACTCTCATCACAGGGCAATTTTTTAATAGACTCATGTGTAACATGCTCCAATAATGAAACAATGAGGGACTTCAACTCTTGAATGACTGAATGTCAACACTTGAATGACGGTGACGAGAAGGAGAGGGTGGAACTTTTCGTTTAAGATCTGAAGGTTGAATATAATAAGAACAGATTGTGCCTGCTTGAATCACCATGAATTGCACATTACCTGATCCCCCATCTGCTTCATTTTGAGGCCTTATCTATAAAGCATATTGTTTTATGTTATAAATGCACAAAACAAGCCCATGAAGTTTGCTGTGGCTCAGATTGTGGAAAAGCTTTGCCTGAACTTCCATTCTCTGCTCCACAGAGCCGTGCTCTCATCCCATCAGAGCTCAAATCCGTCAGACGGTAAAGTAGACACGGAGGTGACTCCTTCAGAGTCAACAAATGTGTTACAGGTTCCACAGTTTATAATAAGTCTTTTTCCCTGGAGCAAAAGACGCTCTTTCGGATAATAAAATACCCTCGTTTCTGTTCCAACTCAGGTCTGTATACATACATGTGAGGAGACTGTGTGGATGTAAAGCATCAGTTCATCACAGGATCCTCAAAGTACTACACACAAACAGCTGAAGGGCAATCTGGTATCATGATTATCAGAAAGTTTTCATGTGTCATTTGCTTTAAGTGCATGTTGAGTGGTACAATCCTTTTAGCAAATTTGACCCTAAATGTATTTCTCCTGAGCACCTGAACACTGCAGAGATTTGAGTTTAACTAACAAGGAGCAAGAACTCTGCCCTTTTGAACTCTCTGATGTTAATGATACACAAACAACCCTGTCAAATACAAGTTGCCTTTCAAGCTGCAGTGACGGATAGAGAACATGACCTGCTATCTGCGGAAAAATCCTTTCAGGAACATCACATAGCTTGGTTTGTTGTCTTATTGCAAGTCATCCCAGCTAATTATGTTTACTGGATGTCAAAAAATACTCTGTGATTTTCCCTTTGAATCTAGATAACTTAGCTGAACTGAAGCATTCATCAAGCTGGGTGCATAAAAATAATCTCTCTAGAGATTATCCTCTGCACTGTTTAATGTGATTAAATGTCTTGTGTCAACTCTTATCTTAGTTTGGTCTATTTAGACTTGTTAAGGTAACTTTTCAATGTAGTCTTTTGAAATAATGAATCCATATCAACTCAATTAAATGCATTAGTTATGTTTTTTCTTTATTTTCATTTATTTAAATCATATCTGACAGATTTAGGAAGTTGTTTGAAATACGTTTTACTATGTCATCTCAAATGAACTCCCCAGTTATGTTAACTGGCGAGTTCAGCCAGCCTGTGTGTACCATGGCATACAGACAGTCAGACAGTCATCATCTACAACTATGAAGCAGGGTCTTATAGCCACTGTATTCCCTCCTCACTCTATTGACACAGCTGTAACTGTTAAGTTACAACTCACAAAGGCATTTTGGGTATAACTTTAAAGCTGTAGCTTCACTAAACAGCTAAGAGGGGCCAAGGTTATTGCCAAGTTGACTGGCTTTACTGATTTATTTGGACATAAACAATACAATACAATACAATACAATACATACAAATTTCTGGTTGAAATACATTTTGTAGTTGGGATGATGCCAACTTATAAGTATCACAACAACTTCAGTAATCTTTTGTTGTACCCACATAGAAAAACATCCTAGAATAATAAACTGGTAAAATTGCATTTTACAGTGTATTTGATAGCTAGCATTTGTATCATAATTAGAATTTCATGCTAAGGGCTGCTCGAGTGTCAGCTAGTTGTAGCAGCTCACAGTACCACTCATTGTTGTTCCTCTTTTTGTACATTTTCCCTCCCCTTTTTAGTTTTCTCTGTATTTGCTATTACTTCTCATGGCACATGAATTGGATGTTAACACTAAACATTTGCATTCGCATGGCCTGCTGGTGCTGCGGTGTTAGCTAGCCATCGACCCGTAATGTAAGATCCATCTCCAATAAGATGGACATGGAAAATGATGTCTCTGGTGGATTTTTTTTCTTGTTATCAAGATGTTGATATTCAACCTCATTATTTTCTTCAACCTCATTATTTTTATTATTGACACCAATTGTTTAGGTAAATTTATCTATCTTTGGAATTTTTGAGCTATACACTATTATATTGATGCAGTGACTGTGAATTTCCCTATTGTGGGATGAATAAAGGAGAATCTAATCTTATCTTATCTTATCTTACAAAGTATGACTTATTAGAAAGTCACACCTCTTAAGCTTATTTCAAAAGATAAAGTGTAATGATACAAATGGTGCTTTGATCCCACTGTTATAACTCTGGAGGAAACTCATATGAGAAAAGTGAAAAGAGTTGGATCAGATCCCACTGTGCTGGAAGATGTGGTTCCAAAATGGAGTGCAGGCCAAAAGATGGGGTCTTGGTGCCAAAAGGTTCAGTGTCGGATCATCGCTGAGTCATAAATTTTGATCACAGAACTGTTTAATCCCACCTGGATACATCACAGACATCTTGTATCACTTCAACACAGTAAAAAACATTTTTTCTCTCTTTATAATGCCTCACTGCCACCTCTTTGTGTGTGTATTTCACAGGTATTCTCCGCACAGCCGTACCTGACATGGACAGGGAGACCCAGGACCAGTACCTGGTGATTCTTCAGGCTAAAGACATGGGAGGCCACCTGGGTGGATTATCAGGGACCACCACCGTCACCGTGCGGCTGACTGACGTCAACGATAATCCTCCACGCTTCACTCAGAGTGAGTTACTCAGAGCTACTCAGGCAGCCTCCCACAGGGAGAGAATGACTACCAGGAATAGACAGGAAGCATGACTAAAGAGAAACAATAACTGCTGCTCTTTCTGTTTGCACACTTATGCACAGTGATTGAATGTGCTGCCTCCCACTCCACC
>RPOG01004918.1:0-38384 GCA_008086565.1 Thalassoma bifasciatum
TGTTATTTAATGCAGCAATTACAGGCACTAAAACTGAACAATTGTCAGCTCCAGAGTCAATACGGCCCTGTCACCAGAGCACTGACATCAGTGCTAGTCATGATAAGACCCAGTCAGCGCTCATTTACACTGCTGTAATTTTCCTCTGCATTGCACAAGCACTCTCCGTTTATTGAGATGCGCATTCAGCAGTATCAGGTTAGAAAATGGAGTGAAGCTCAATAAACTGCGTGTAATTTTGCTGCTGCCTCGAGGACAGGAAGGCATTTGGTCAGAGAAAGAGACGAGGGGGCATGGTCATAGAAAGGGCAGATGAAGGAGCTGTAGCAATATAATCACAGGAACAGTCTGGAAAGATAGAGAAAGGACCCGGTGTAACCCAGAGAAGTCCAACTTAAGTGTCTGTGACAGTTTATTGTGCAGATCACTCATATTCTCTGGGGGTTTTTGTACAAGTCTAACGAAAGCGGGGGCTGTAAATGTGAGGGGCGGTGAGACCTCCAACAGTCGGGATAAATGAGCTGTAGTCTCGCTGATCAGATTTCACAACCCATCAATCTACAGCAGAGTTTGAAATGAGAGGATTGAGCTGCTTTCAGATGCATTTCATGATTCTGATCCTCAGGTCGCTGTAATCCCACTGTTTGTGTTTGGTTTGTTTAGAGAAAAGTGTAGTCATTTAGGGGGGAAAAAGTACATTCCCCAGCGTGAGTGTGTCCACACGTCGCTTTCGCAGCTTCCAGCAGACAATTATGCCATCGAGGACATGCTTCAAACAAGCCAAATCATTTCCCGTCATGTTGCCCGCACTTATGAATACATAATGCTGCTGTAGGTGATTGTAAAGTGGTCGAGCCTGCGTTAGCAAACACGCTTCCTGACAACGCAAATGAGTACCTGTGTCACCCGCCTTCAGGGGAGTGAAATAGACTCTATCTCATCTAATGCTAATGCCAATGCTACTCCCTAGGTGGCATGTTTATGTATGTATTTATAATTTTATTATGTGCTGCTGTAAAGCGATACAGCATATGAATATACCTCCTATGAGAGCGAGTCACACAGCCATTTGGAGAGAAAGCTGGGAGCTAATTCGATGTGGAACAGATAATTTAGATAATGACTCTACAGAGCTTAAAGAGTGAAACAGAGAAGAGAAAGAAAGTGAGAGAAAAGATTAACAAGATTAGGTGAAGATACCCTGTGGGTCATTATAATGATTATATAATTAGGCCTGTATGCAAGTGTGTGCTTGTGTATCCAGGAGGCATCGCTTTGAGGAAATCGAAATTCACTGTAACTCTTCACCAAAGAGACTTGTCTAACGAGACTGAACTATTTTTAAGGACACAGATATAATTGTCCTCATCTTCTTCTCTCTTTCTACTAACTCAACATTTTTGAAAGCTTTTCCTGTGTTTTGATTGTCTTCTTAGTTTCGAGTGGAAATCTGAGAATCTGGTCTTGGCCATGAATCTGCTTTTTGATGCACAACACACCCACGAAGAACACGACAAAAGTTTTTGTCCTTGTGTGTCTCTACAAGAACTACTCAGAGTTTTAATTACTTGCTTTGATTACATTATTTTCCCTGCTTGGGGTCTTTACTTTAATTAATAACTAGTTTGAAATTAATGTTTTGATATTTTATCTTCTCTCTATTGAGAAGCGTAATTTTGCTGTCAGAGTTAGCAGTATTTATTGGCTTTGTAGAGAGTGGGATGAAATTATAGCCCAAAAAATTCTGCTTAGTGGTTATTTACTTGCCAGATTAACATTCTGAAGTTAAAATAATTAAACAAAAAGTGAATTCATCTCTATTAAATTAATAAACACCACTCTACAGGGGCCTGACCGCCTAAAACATTGTTTTAAACATGAATTATTGATAGTTTGAAGAACTTTATTACACACTCCTTCAAAAAATATCTGCAAATGTTAAATTGTGTGAAAACAGATCTGTTAACTTAATGCACATAACCTGAGTAAATGCGTGAAGCTAGTGAGCTTAAAGCTTAACCCAAGATGACTTATTATCTTAGCATGACTATAATTGAACAAATATGTTATGCAGGAAAATGCAACAACTTCTAGAAAGCAAGAATAATCACAAGGAAAAATTTCATCTCATGATGGTGTTGCAACTTGAGAGTACATGACTTTTCATGTCAATAGTTTTACAGTCTTTCTGTTTCTTGTTTCACTTCAAATGAAAGAGGACCCAAACAAATTCTGGATATACAAAGAAAATTAAGAATATTAAACTATTCCTCTGCCCAAATCTGCTTTATAATCAATCTATTTACCAAAAAGTTTCTTGTTTCTTTTGTACGGGCAACAGTCCAAGTCAAAGAGTCCACAGCCTTCTCTTTTCTAAATGTGGTACTATTAATATTGTGTTGAACTTTTTCGTACTGTATTAATGAAATATCTATTCTTGATGTATTGATGAGAAATAACAAATCTACAAAATATATTAAGTACAACACTACGGTAGTTAGAACATAAGTTTTGACTGACATTGTCAAGCGCTAGTTGAGTTTTCCCACTCACGTCTGTGTTTTTGTATCCGTTGGCGTTTAAATGGGGCACTGGGCAGAGCACCAGATTCAGCCGCAGGCTCAGTCATGTTTGCTTCTGATTCCCTACGACTTTCTCTCCCCCAGTCACTGATAAGCACTTATTCCTCATGCCTCAAATCAACCAAACAAACCAACTGCTGCTATGAGTAGGCGGGCCCCTCGCTGATGTTAAATTCAGGAAGAATGGTGCTGTGTTCAAGGCAACTTGGAAATTAGGGACAAACTATGTACCATATTGATTCGAAATGGGATGCAGTGTTTAAGTGTGAAATATGGGACAATTCAGTACTGACAATTATAGGATGGGTGGCAACCCTACCTGCAACTTTGTCTCTCCTTTCCAGGTTTAGGATAAGCTATTTCTAGTGAGCTCATGTTGTTGCATGCGGCAACAATGGTCCACTTCAGAGTTTCTAGATGAAAACATTTAATGCTTGTACTTCAGGTTATACAGGGTAGGCCATATGTTTCCATACATATTTTTATGTTTCAGATACCCTAGAACAGTGGTTCCTACATTTATTTTTGCAGTTATTTATTATTATTTTTTTCTGTTTTATGAAAAAAGCTGCCTCTGAAATATTACAAGTGACATGTGCACTTAAAATTCTAGTTGTGTATCAACACACTCTCAAGCCTCTGACTCCTCAAGCGCTCGCGTCTCTATCCCCTTTGCCCTCCACGGCCCTTAAGCGTAACTTCAACTGTGCTAATGCAAGTTCATCAACAGTGGAAAACATGTATTGTTATGTGTTTTTGAAACAGTAGTAACCATAGAGAGCACATTATACAGATAACAATAGTTGTTTAACATAAAATGTTAGTTTATTCTATCTTTGGAAACTTATGGCCCACTGTATTTTGGCTAAAATGAAACAAAGCTAACATGCTACATTGGCTGATATTTTCAGAAGCTGTATTCAAAACCTCTAACATTTTTTGTCTATTTAGAAAATAGATTTTTTCTGGCAAAAGGAGATAGTGTGAAACAACATAAATGCTGTCGAGGTGGGAACTAATGTAAAGCTAAAGACAGACAGCACTCAGTGATGAAAATGCTAACCTTAAGTTCCCTCTTGTCGTTCCTACCTGTCATTCAGCTCCTGGCAGGAGGAGTATTGACAAAGTGTCACATGCAGCTTCTTACTCAGAGAACAGGGAGGGCTGTGCTGTGCTGCGGTGTAGAGTAAGCCTAAATTTGGATGTGTCAGGGCCAGAGCACACCTACGTAGCTGTAAACAAGCTAGCTAAAAATACAAGCATCCCTAAACGACCAGGTGGAGAAGAGGAAAAGGACGTGAGCTTTTTAACACGGTTCCCTGTCATGTTTCCTCCTCATCTCTTAAAATTATGCGCTTCTCTGGCTGACTTCCAACTGGAACAGAAATTCTTAGCAAAATATGTGACGCTCTCGTGGAAATGCCAGAGCAGCAGTTGAAGCATTTGTGAATACATCCTGAGGTTTAAGTGTCTGAGAGGCTGTTTTTGTGTGTGTGTGGATCAGAGGTCTGCATGTGTGAGCTTATGTGCATGCAAATGAATATATGAATAGAATCCACAGGGGAATGGTGTGTGAATACACTTACTGCATGTCCTCAAGGTCAATCTGAGACTGGAGCAGGTCTCCTCACACATATACACAAGGATATAGAGAGCAATAGCTTGGGGGACATATTTCAGTCTCTCCTCTCACTCTAACCATCTTGAAAACCTTGAGGGCCTTTCTTGTTAATGCTTCCCATTACTTTCCTTCGGCTGCGGTGGATAGAATTTCTGTCAGCAACACATTCTCCCATGCGGTACATTTTGGGCTAAGTAGTCCAAATAACATGGCTCTAAAAGCCTTGAGAACAGCTTTTACAGCTTGCCTTTTACCTTTAGAAGCCTCTCCTCTCCCGGCCACTTTAGTCTCTATTTCCTCTTCACTTTCCGCTTTTTAACCATGTTAGAGGGTCTCTCTCCCATCATGCATTGCAGCGTTATCAAAGTCGACCACCCGCGGTTTGTTAATCACGCAGATGGAGGTGTGAAATGGAGTGTTCACACTTGGCAAAGTGAAGTGCTAGCTCCGGCAGCCTTTTGAGTTTGGTTACCGCTAGCCATTAAAGATAGTGAAGGTGAATGTTGTACGTCTCTAAGGGAACTAAAAGTCCTGTGCGGTCTAATTAGAAACCATTAGCTCTTTGTTGTCTCATCCAATTCGGCTATCGGAAAAACAAACTTAGCAACTAATTCATTTGTAACACTTAAGCGAGGTGTTGGGCAGCAGTTCTGAGCGTGTGGCGGCCATAATTGAGATGCATTCTGAACTGTATAACAAGATGGCTTTTGGGCGTTGAGAGGAAGAACGCTGCTTTGTCGTAGTAGAGCAAAGAGCTGCGGTATGCGCCATTCCAGTGCTGTGCTGTTGTGTGGAAGCATTGTTGCTGTATTGTCCCCCATGAGCCCTGTTGTCTGTGCTCTTACTCCCAACATGTAATCACAAACACAAGCCGAAGCTCTAAAGTTTTGCCTGTGGTTATTGGAATCAGAGGCGTAAACAGGCTGTCAATAGAACTCATTTAACACACACCATGATGACTGAGGCTCAGAAAGCGCTGCCAATTGGCCTCAGATAGGAAAATAACACGACAGTCGATTTGTTCTTAACCCCCAGCTGGCACTGCTGTTAATGGCAAGGAGGCCAACGGCAAGCTTTAGCTTACTGCGTAGGCAGGTCATCAGTCTGAGTACTAATGAGAATTGTCTCTCCATTGGTGTGCGTGTGTGTGTGTGTGTGTTTGTGTGTGCACTCATGTTTTGACAAAGCCAGAAAGTGCCTAGTATCTCCATCTTCCTGTTGCTCTTCCTGAATGACTGAAGCTCTTAATTGTACACTTAAAATTAATTGCCCTCAACTTGAATACTTGTAAAGAACAGAGCTGCAGCTGGCCCGGAGTGATAACACTTTATTTACAATGGGAGGAGTAATAGCAGCACCTACACTTTCAGCTCTCTCTTTAAACCTAAAGGTTAAGTAAAAGCTTTGTTAACACAGTGTTTAAACCCAGCAAAAAGCTGAAATTCTACATTACTTGAAGCATTCTTAAGAAATGTAATTGAAATAGTTTGTTGGATAATAAGATTTCTTAACTACAGTTTCCCCCCTCAGGATTTTATGCTCCTCTCATCTAAATCCGACCTCTTTCCTCACTCTGCCCTCTGAGTCTCAAGGTTATAATGTCCAGTCCAAAGTGAATTTTAATTAGACGTTACGATCACATCATCATATTATCCACTCTTAAAGGTTACTGGTCTCTTTGCCCTCAACTGTCGGCCGCTGGCAAACAGCCATTAGGTTTTTAATAGGTGGTATGTGCCGGGTTACGTGGATCAGGGGCAAACACAACACACAGAACAGCTCAGGGAGATCACAATCCTTTTAGCAGTGATGTGTTATTTAGTTTTTTTTACATAGTTTTTGTTTATATTTACTCTGTCTGGTGTGTGAAAAGTGTGAAATATCGTGATCTATAAAATAGGTGCCCCCTTTCAAAAAAACATCGCAGACTTGGAGAAGGGCACTCAAATCTGACCCTAAAATGATTGAAAGTGATCTCATTTTTTCAACTGAATTCAAAACAGAAGACTTCATGACAGCTTTTCATCTTTACAATGTAACACTGTTCAGTCACATTGATTCATATGATTAAATACTGGATTTGGTATTGATAGCTTGCATAACTATGGTTTAAGAAGAATTGTATCACAAACAGACTGTGCATTTACAATTCTATATACTGCATGTAGCTGCTTTCAGCTTTCACAATTCAATGCCCTTTGCTAGCTTGATAAAGAGATAACTCAAAGATTGCTGTAATGTTATCACTTTTCCTTCCTTTGCTTGTATACATGTCATATCAAATGAACATGGTCTCACTTCAACAGTTTATTTTAATGCTGTACCAGGAATATGCATGTTTTATTGACCAAATGATTACAGCTTTCTTGATAGTTAGCATTAAAGTTAATGGTCTGTTGAACAAGTTACACATGTTTTTTTTATTACTGAATGCTTCAAAAGGCCAGTTATTTGTAATCCATAGTGCAGCCATCTATTTCTAGCTTTATCATGTAATGCCATCATTCTCTACATAGAACTTGAACAGATCACATGTTGTTATTTGCACTTTGTAGTGAAGCTAAAGTTGCATGTAGGTTATGTCCAGCAAAAAACTGGCATATTACCACTTCACCAAAGCAATGTGGCCCCCAAAGGCTTGTAGTTGTTAACTTGGGCTGAGGAGCAGAGGCTGGTGGTGCAGCTTTGCTATTGTTAGCCTCTCTCAGTAAACCATGTGACTTTGTTCGCTACAGACTCAGGGATCCAGGGTTTGGCTGTGTTGAAAAAAATGTGCTGACTTTTGACATTTTTCTGGTTGATTTCTTAACCTCAGATTGGTCCGTTACTCAGAATTTGAATTTCTGTCTAAACCACGTGGAAAGTAGTTCCTTTAGTCCCTCGCATACCTGTACATTCTTGAGTTTGTGTGTGAGTCAGTAAAGTGTAATTGCAGACTGAAAGCAGAGTTTATAATGATCACGGATAATGTTGCTCTCTCAGAGGACTAAAATAACAGCTCTCTAAAACAGGTACTTTTTCACGTTTGCACAACTGCTGCGGACTATTGTATATAATCAGTGACTTACAGAGTGGGATATTTTTATGATAAAATAATCATCATTTACTGCCAAGTCTCACTGTCATGCCTTTTATCCACATACTCTCAATGAAAACTTTAATATTGCAAATTTTTGCGGAGCCTGCCAGGTGTTATGATTTTTATGACTACTGTAACAAGCTGCAGCCCTTAAAATAAAACCGACAAATGGACCAAACCTATAAAGAAAATGACAATCCTCAAAGGAAACACTACTAAGGTTGAGTTTAAGACGACTTGTTGATGATGTATGGCCTTAAAAAGTGGTTCAGAAAAAGAGGTCATGGCTTCAGCCTGATGATTTCTGTTCATTTCCGTAATTAAGCTGCTTAAATAGAAAAACATGTATTGTTATTTCTTTGCTTTTCTTTGTTGGCTGCCTCACAGCAAACTTTGCTTTGTGTCTGCAGGGATAATGAAGAAATATAAAAGCAATGACATTAAATACTGAAGTGCATAAATGTACCACTGTCACAGTCTGAAGGTTAAAATAAAGAAATTAACCATAAAGCACTTCAAGATGAATATAAATCTTTTATTTCCTTATGCACGTAACGTCTTCTTTTAACAGAAATATGTTAAACATGTTTTTCTGTCTTTCAAAAAGACCCTTGACAGCACATTAGAGTTAAAAGCAGTGCTGTGTCTCAGAGTTTGCATACACAATGGTCTAAATGCTTCTTTCTGAAAGCTTACTGTGCTCTTCCAGGGTTGAAAAAGAAGAAATTTAAACCCCACTAATCCCCCCCTCTGTGTGTGTATGTGTCTCTCCCTAACAGTAATGTGCCTCTTAACACATAAAAATAGTAAAATTACCAAAAATACAGGCCCCCAGTGATTTTCTCAGGGCAGAACCTCGATGTAGCTGCCGGCATTAGAATTTTTTAAGATGTAACTTTGACATTAATATTTAAGATAAAAAGCACTTCCCTGTCAAAAACAAAAACAGAAAAGAGAATATAGTTGTGAACTCTGAAACCTAAACCTTGGGTTAGTATATTTTATTGTGCTAAAAATATTTGAAAGAATTTGCATTTGCAAGTTAAAGCAAGACAAAGTTGTTGAATAGATGCAGATGGCAGCCAAATATTTCTGATGTTCCTGGAGAAATGTTCTGATTCAGTTTTTTGCACACTGCTGCAGATATTGAGAGTTTGTTTATGTCTGTCAGAGCCCAGACCATTCTGCTTTTGTGGATGGGTCTAACTGATTGTTTATGTTTGTGTGTCCAGGCTGCATCAAATGTGTTTGTAGTCTTCAGCAGTCAGAGTGTCACGCAGACGTGTGTTGTTGTGGGCAGTGATTGGGATTTCTCTGCACGGCTACCAGAGTGTCAACACATTGGCATGCTGCACTCTATCAAGGCTCTGCAAGGTTAGAGTGCAGCAGACAAGTTCAGAGTCATCGCAGACAAGCTCACACACACAACTCTCTCCAGCTCGGAATATAAATGCTTCACTCTGGGCTCAAATGTGTGTTTATACTTTTACACATATAAACAAAACAAAACCCGACTTCGGTTTACATCAGATGTGACTGTAAAAGTTCACGGTTTGGTGAGTGCTGCAGCTCTGTCAGCGAAATGTGGTCAAATCACGCCCACACAGCCCTGATGAAACGAGGAAGTTAAGATCTTGAATATTAAAATCTTTTTAATCAATGCCTAAGGTTGTTTTTTACCAAACTTTCCAAACTGTTGCATATTTAGTCGTCAATTTTTAATACTGTTTTGCAGTGATGCTTTTTCTGTTGCAGGGGCGAGACTTGCAGAGTTTATCTGATACCTTTTAGCTCTAGTTTCTAATGAATAATTCTAACATAAAACCTTAATCCTGCACATTATACAGTGCTAACAGTAAATACTGTACTTCTCACTGTTAAAGATAAACGATGCAGCTTTCAGGCATAAATAAGCTGTTCTAATTCAGCATTCAGCAAAGCTTTTAGCCTTGTCTTCCAATACCCAAGTTGCTCGTGTGCAATCAAACTTAAAAAAAATAAATAAATAAGAAGCTGCACAAGACTTTATTCGTTATATTGGGTGCAACAGTATAATGCATTATCTCAAGTTTCTTCAGCTGAGTGTGAGACTGCTTTCTCAAGGTATAATCTTCCCTTTTGTTGTTTATGCTGTGAATCTTTCTGTTAATCTTTACTATGAAACCGTGAAAGCTCAATGATTTTAAACAACGGCATGAATGAGCTTTGTGATGCTAAATCAACTGATAACTTTCTCAAGTTTGTCCTTGGAAAATAAGTATGAAAAGTATCAGTGTTATGAGAAAAGGAAAAAAAAACACCTTTGACTTTGGTTAAATGTTAGCAAAGACTGATGCCAGAGTCAGGATGGTATCACAGCCTGGCAGAGAAGGGAAGAACAACATAATGACCCCTGATCGTTCTTATCTGATACCATATGAAGCAGCTTGATAAATCAAAGCTGGAGCGTCATCCTGGTGTTACAGTAAGTTCGACCCTCCCTGCTGAGCAGAAGAGGACATCCATCTTTTTCCAAGTATGAGGGTATGGCTTGATGCCATGGATGCTAATAAACTTACAATATATGAAAAAGGTCAAATGGTTGATCCCATTACCCTTCATAAGGAAAGTGACAGTGATGGCTGGCCCCAATGGCCTGAAGAGAATCAAAGCAGCAAGCGAGCAGTGTGAACTGCGATGGCTTTGCTTGTTAATAGGACCTTAAATCATTTTATGATCTTCATTATTTAACAAGTCTTGGTCTCTTGATGCAGTTTCACATCCGCTATTAATTTACACCCAAGTCTTTATGCTTAACGCCTTTGACATTGAACAGCTAAGAGTAGTCTGCTTCGTGCTGCTGCATCCGATGTGTAAATGACATTCTCTGCTGCTGATAAGACAGTCAGTCAATATAACCGTCATTTCACTGTTGTTGCAATGAAACTCAGCTACCTTATCAAGTGTTCAGCCAGGTGGATGTAAATGTCACTGCTTTCGCTATGCCTTCTTAGTCTAGCTCCCCTGAGATCCAGCTCTTCCCATTGCCCTCCCAAAGGACACCAAAAACTCCATCTGCAAGCATTTATAATTATCACCTCAGCTTTCCCAACAGGTTTGTGAAATATGCATACTCACACATTACACCCCGCACAGTAAAGTATGGATGACAACACACTCCTCACGCTCACATTAATCTGGCACCTCATCGCCAAGTTGCATTATTGCTCTGACAAGAAATCCACGACTGCTTGAGCACGAGGGGGTTGAGGGGGGAGGGAGGAAGCGGAAGGTGGAGGGAGCGAGGGGGAACAGCTGCTTTAATGTGGCAACTGATAAGAAAAGTGAGTGAATACAACCTACGTGAACCCCTCAACCTGGATCTCAATATCTTTTTTTTTCCCCCACTTCTCTCCACCCATCCTCGCCCTATTTGGAATTGCAAATCAGCCCATGTGTTTCTTTACGGGCGAGGTGGGAGATAAGGAGGGAGGTGAGAGACGTATCAGCTATCTGAGCATGTTGTTCATTTCGATTTATTTATTTCATTTCCGACGTTTATTTATCTCTCTGTCACTGAGTGAATGTATGGTTTCTTGTTTGTGTACATATGAATGTGAAAATATTCTTGCTTGTAAAAAGGATAAAGATGGATGGCTTGTTTGTGTGTGTGATCTGAGTGAGATTGGGTTATGTTCAAGCGTGCATTCAGGGGATGGTACACAGAACCATATTCCCCAAGCTCCCCTGTTTTGCCTGTGTTTCATGTCAGGGGGGATGTCAGGTGATTGTGACTCACAATAGTCTCATAGTGGGTAGGGTTAGGACGAGCGGGTGAAGTAGTTGAAAACACTTTTAGGGGTTTGGCTCGAGTCCACAGGCGATAATCGGTGAGCCTGCGAGAGCCGCCTGGAAGATGGACTCCGAGAGATCACTGAGTCACTCACCCTACGCAGATAGACATGGAGACAGCTGTGGGTTGCTGAGCACCGAGATGGTGGAGAAAACAAGATAAGATGTACAAGACACACACACACACGCACACACACACTCACAAACACACACTCTCAGTCAGTGGAGGTGGAGTTGGAAAAACACCAAACTCAGTTTCATCATGAACAGAAAAGAAAAGAGCTGGTGGAAGTAAAACATCTAAAAAGTGCCCATGGGTGAGTTTTTTAGGACATGTTACTTTCAGAAAACAATGCTCACACAAAGTCAAAGATTCAGGGAACATAGTGCAAGGACTGAAACTGATCTTTTTTGGGGGGGCTGAAGAGAAACAGGCCAGTATTTTAAGAGGATACAGATCCAGAGGCTGATAGAGCCAGACTTTAGCTGTGATTAGTGCTGACTTATTTCCATGCAGTGTGCAGTGATCTGACTCAGGCTGCTGCTGTCTGACAAATAACTAAATTAGAGATTAAACATCATCCCTAAATATGAACCCGCGCTTGTGCAGCTCATCCTTCACCTGTGTGCAGAAAGTATTATGACACCATTTTTGATAGATCACACAGGTATAGGGATGGGTATTGATATGACTTCATTAATTCTGCTTATCGATCTGATTCTTTTTCGATTCCCTTGTCAATTTGTCCTGGGAATTTACTGCACACAAAAATTAGCTTTGCAGGTTTTATGTGTCAACATTTTACTGGGTTTATGAGTAAACAAAATGAAATTGGTCAACATATATACAAGGTGGGCCATAAGTTTCCATACACAGGAAAAATGAACATTTCATGTTGGACAACTGTTTTCATTTATATAATGTGCTTTATTTGATCACCATTGTTTCAAAAGCACACAATAATGTCTTTTTTGACTGTTGATGAACTTGTATTGGCACAGTTGAAGTTATGCTTGTAATGGTGTTGGTGATATGTTTTTTGAGATGATTTATGTCTCGTATCTTCACCTGTTACACCATGACCTCAAGTGCCCCCAATTAGTGTAATTTTAATTTGTTGCTCTTTCGTCAAACACATCTTTTCATGTTTCAGGGTATCTGAAACATAAACAAATAAACATTTAACATTTTCCAATGTATGTAAACTTATGGCCAACCCTGTAGATATTTCTCAATGTAAAGAAATAATAAGTAAAAATCCCACATCAGGTGACATTGATGTATTGTTTTGTTGTTTTATTGACTAAAGTAGGCCATCTTGCAATGCTTTGGGGTTTATTAGAACCCTGAGCTTGCTGTAGTTATGCCAAAGTCAGCCATGAGCCTGAACTTCCCATTTAGAAAACATTTACTCGTTAGCATTTTGATATATTTGAGTTTTAGGTATCGATCACAAGAAGTTAGTGACATGTTTCTGTGATGAAAGTTGAAATTCAGCAGAGGAATGGACGCTACATCAAAAAGGGGGATCGTTGAGCAAAAAGCTTAATGATGTCAATGGATTGAACTATTTGCTATTGATTCTCAACAGGAACCAGGTCTTTATACCCATCCTAACTCATGTCTGTGTAACAGACTTATTACATCAAGCTCCATCATTCTCAAACCATCATTAGATGCAAATTGTACAACATCTGAAACAGTGGAGCCTAAACTGTGAACATAAAGCAGCTGCTTGTTTGGGCTTTCCACATCTTAAACCCTAATAATCTGTTGTTATCCATCACAAATTAGCATACACAGCCCTGTTTTTGATTTCTTCTGGGAACACACACGTACACACACAAACACAAACACCCCCACACAGTTTTAAGCCCCTTTGGCTGTGCCCAGCATGCCATGTCCACTTGACTGCTCCGGTGCCAGGTCTGATACAAGGCCAATCCTTGCCAAGCTACTTGCCCCCTGGCGGGTGGTTTGAATCTGGGCATCCAAAGATAGCAGTGACAGGCACATCATTACCATGGTAACTGCCAAATGACACCAACCCCCACCAGTCACCGTGGTGACTTTTAGCAACAGTGAAAGGTCATGGATCATGTCCTTATTCTGTTACTAACATTTAAAACCTGCTGGAAACAACTGGCATGAGTTTTTTTTTCCACACACAACAACACAATCATTCCACAGACACTGGGCATGTGCAGACATGTTTGACACAGTCAGGGCCCTAATGGGAGCAGAATGATGTTGTCCGAAAGGAGACAGTTGCCCCCCGACAATCACTATAATCCAAACAAACAGGCTCAGTTCAAAAGCAAAGGGTTGATAGCAAAATGATCTACAACCTTACTTCAACCCACCTCTACTGTGATTCTGAGATCATCAACATTTATGAGCCTCTATGTATCAACCGTGACCCATGTCAATGAGTAAAAGGGCTATCAATGCTGCTACCTATCTTGATGAGTTTGATGGTTTTCTTGAAACAAAATGTGATGCTCATGTCCAGAAATGTGTTGTTATTATTATTATTACTATTATTTTTCCTATTACTATTATTATTATTATAAAATACAATCCATAATTTTGGTTTGCCAGGTCAGTGCAGCTTGTATGAGATGTTCTGATTCATTGTCAGGATGCGGTCACATGGGCCAATCGTGCCGTGCTTAAGCACACTTCAACCCCAAAGCCCGGTTCTTTGGCCTGTGTAACAGCGAGTGAACCGTACACTTCTCTGCTTCAGCAGACTTAGGAGAGGTGTGTTTCGGTCCATTAATCCATGAAGCATAATTGCCGCGACCACTCAGCTTGAAAATCGTTTAATCAATGGAAGGGCTGTGCGGGTCCAAAGTGACTTAACATGAGCCAAAGAGTAACTAAAGTGGTAGCCATGTGTTCTGTGTTCATCATTGTGCTTACTCTGATGAGACCACATCTTGTAAACAGACACTTCATGATGACTCAGGTGGGCCATGTGTTGGTAACCGTGCTTAAGACTGGTTCATATCGGAGTAATGTGACTGCAGGCTGTACTGTCCAGCAGGGGAACGGCATCCTGGGGCAGGAAATCATGCCTGAGTACAACACAGTTCAAATGGCCAGTGTGACCATGCCCTCAGTGTAGCATTGTCCAACACCCTCCACAGAGAATACTGAATAAAAAGGGGTGCACGAATAGCTCTGTAGCCCAGGTCACAGCCCTTGAACAGGGAGTCTGGGTTCAAATTGAATCTTCAACACTTTTCCCAAATCTGAGTCCCTGCTCTCATCTTGTTTCTTGCACCATCCACTCATGCAGTGGTTTTCAAACTGGGGGGCATTCATGACACGGGGGTGCGGTGCCAAAGGAGTTTGAGGCACAAAACACTAAAGGAATCAGAGGCTTGAGAAAGTGTTGATGCACAATTACAATTTAAAGCAAACATGTTGCAGTGTCACTTGTTATATTTCAGCCATGAAGGTGAAAACTTCCTTTGTTTCTTGAGTAAGTTTGTGCTTCCTGGGAAGGAAAAAGTTAATGCATGGAGGCAGTTAAAAAAAAAGTTACTTAGCAAAAATGTTGAATATTTTCATCATTTTGTGCAAGATGTCACAAATTGAAGCAAAAGTTGTGTATAAATTAGTAATATTTCAAATAGATTAGGCCTTTTTAGAGCATGTGGCTGGCAGTGGAGAGTAGGGGGAGCCTGAAAATAATTGTATCTACAAAAGGGTGCGCTGCAAAAAAACAACTGGAAACCACTGCATTAATGTGTCTTGAAATACAGGCATAAATAGTCTAATGGAGCATTTTTTTTAAAGTCAACAGTGATTTAAAAGCAGTTTTAGTAATCAAGGAAATGTGAGTTGTGATTGTCCCCTGATGGTTACTCTTACGATGGAGTTTGTTCAATTTGTGCTTTCATACTGGGTTATGCTCCTGAATAAAACAACCTCTCATGGTCTCTTATTCAACCATATCTGTATCTCACCTCTGTGTATTTGATCACTGACACTGGTTAACGTCTCTTCTTGTAAAGCACTTTGTGGAAGTGTTATTGTCAAGTGTTGAATGGATTTATTTGTATTTACTTTCCCTCTTCCGACTTCACGTGTAGTCGTCCTGATAGAGCGTCCTTTCTGTAAAGTTACAACAACTGTTGCACAAAGCACCCCTGAATTCAATGTCAGAAAGGTTTGTAGGGAGGGTATTACAGATGCTGTTCATAATCTTACAAGCACTTGCCTGGAGCATTCCCAGGCTATAAATCTGTCACTCCCAGCGAGAATCCTCAAAGCTCATTATAGAGGAGACTGTGGAGTGACCAGAATAAAGTTCTTCCAGGAGAATACCTGAGTTTACAGCTGTTTAGGGTTTATAGAAAGAGTATATATGGGCTGTGTGGCATGCAGAGTGGAGCTTGAATTATCTTCCTGAAGGAGTTTTTTTTGGCCCGTCTCCATCAAGGCATCCATCTATAGCCCTCTGACTTTCTTCTCCTCTCCAAACTGCTTGACAATCCCCCCGCCTATCCCAAATCAATTTCTAAATCCAATTAGTCATTGCATTAGAGTGTGAGGAAAAACACCAGCATGCACTGTAGCCTGACAAATGTTTGGCTGCTGTTGTTGTTTGTTTGCCATGTGAGAGCTATTGATCAGAGGGTATGAGTGTGAAGGGGGCTCGGGGTGAAGGACCTGGTGGAGATAAGTGTTATTGCAAAGTAAATGTGCAGTACTTGTCTATTTCTGGGGTGGAGGCGAGGGAGATAAAGAGGATTGATAGGCAAGGGGGAAAGTTCTGCAGGAGGCAGGAGAGAGGGTGGATAAGAAAAAAAAGGTGCAGAGGGGGCCAACATCTGGCAGCAGCTGGGGAAAAGCAGGTGAGCAGGAGAGATAAAGAAGGTTCAGGGGTGGGGGGCTGAAAGAGTGAGATTTTTTTCTTTTTTTGAAGGCTTGGAGTCAAGGAGATTAAGGGAAGCAGAGTGGCACAGAGTGAGCGTTTATTGCCTGAGGTTGAATGTGTCAAAAGCAAAAATGATGATGCCAGGGAAGGCTGTGGGGCCGCCTGGCTATCTGGCAGTTTCCGCAGCCGGGGGTGCCCACTCCAAGGTGCCAACATGAAAAAAAAAACAGATGAAGGGTGGGAAAAGAGAGGCAGGATGATGACTGATTTGTAGGGGGATAAACAAAGAGAATGATGAGGACAGAGCGGGGGGAGATCAAAGAGCCTGGCAGCGTCACAGTTCCACCAAAAACATCACAACGTCTCCCATGATGCTTTGAAAGCCCTCATGGTTTCAACAAAGGCAAAATACAAGTTTTGACGAGTGCTGTGCCACAAAAATGCTCACAGCATTTGGCTTTAGGCTGCAGCCCAGCAGGAAGAACAATACAGAAACAGACAATGTGATTACATTTATTATTCCAAGGAAAATTAAATTCAAAGGCCAGCGACATACAAGATTGCACATTCATAACAGTTTACAATAGACGACATAATAACCAATTAACAGCATTAGGAGCTGCAGCTGAATAATCAGACCACAATGAACTCATTTATGTGAATAATTTATACACGCATCACTTCATTTTCACAGCATCCCTCAAATTAGTTTGTACTGTAAACATCAAACATGTACATGTTAAATTATATAATGCATGTGCACACAAATAAGCTGTAAGATATTGCCCACCTGTTATCATCCTTTTATCATTTCCCTGTAAATAAAATGATCCGATTTGGTTATTCCAGTTTCAGAACTGTTTGGATGTTAGCACTGATAGCAATTACCAATATACACATCACAATGGGTACACAGGTGCACCCTGACGAAGAAGAATGTTCTAAAAAGTGGAAATGAAAATATATTTCACAATCACTGAACAAAAAGTTAAATGAGCTCAGCATTTTCTTTTTCAACTTTGATTTTGGCCTGCAGCTGGAAAAAGTAAAAATGAATGACTCCGATTATTAGAATATTTCATTCAGAGTTGGAGCAAGAAAAGGAGCTGTTTCAAACAATATTCATGAAAAGCTTACAGGAAGAGAAAGTTTGTTAGGAAAATGTGCTCTGACTACAAGGATGACTGCAGCGGAGAAAAGTCAACTCCAGAACTTGGAAGAGCATTAGAAGAAGTTGACTTAGATCAGTGTCAGCTCATCAAAGCCTCAAAGCAAAGACTTTCTAGAAGGAAACGACAACCGTCACATTCCTGATTTAAAGTCACTACTTGACCAGAGACAGACTATGTCAGAGGAATCTCACCTGGTCGAGTGTGAAAAACAAAGTGGATCGTTACTCTGTGGTCTAAATTTGACTCTCCAGATAAAAGTCAGTTGAGAATTTTGTTTGGGGTTAAAGGTCTCAGAGACTTGAAAAAGAGAGGCAAAAAATCCAAGGTGTTTGAAACCCAGTGTAACATTTCCACATTGATGGTCAGAGTAACCATGGTCCACTGTGTTTCTTCAAGTCCAAAATCAACAGCTATCAACCAATAGATCTCAGAGTACTTCATACTTTCCTCTGCAAACAAACTTGAAAGATATGGGGATTGCCTTTTCCTGCAGGATTTGGCTCCTGCCTACAGGACCAAAACTGCCACCACATGGTTTATTATAACTGACAAAGGCTGATTCTCTCCTTGAAAAAGTGCAGGGAGGCAGCAATTTGTGGAAAAGTTGTCCCAACCAAGCACTGAGTGTATAACTGACCTCACTTTTAAGATGTTTGAGATTTATTTTGAACCATTTTTCTATTTTTATCTTAGGGAATATTTAATGCAATGTTTATCAAAGGAACTGTTATGACTTCATAAACGATCTTGAAAAAGTCTCACTTCTTGATATGTGTCTAATCATAATCTATGACTTAAAATGATATTATCAGCACCAAAACTGGTTTTTCTAGATGCTATTTTTCAGCTTCTCACTCGGGTCAGACAGGACCAGATTGATTTATGGTGTGTCAGAGCCTCTTTGACAACAGCACACCAGCTGACAAAGTTTAGCAGTGAGAAGAGATATTTGTGTTAGTTTCTGCTGAGAACAATTTCTTGGATTTCTTCTGTAGTAACGGTGGACACTGGAGCTTTACTGTCAAAAAGAGAAAGGACACAAGAGTAAAAGAAAGCTACACAGGAGAGGGACAGAGCATGGAGTAAATGCTAAAACAAAGATTAAGCTGTTTGTGAGCCAGGATACGTTTGTTTTGCTTGATGAAGTTGGAGTTGGTAGATGAGCACTGGTAGGAAATAACTAATAACTAATATAACATGTTGCAGACATGTCTCAGAGCACCAGGCTGTGAATATAGCTGGCTACTAAACTAGGGAATTGACTAAGTTTACAAAGTTTGCTTGTTGTCACGTTTTAAACAGTAGCTCCATGCAAAATTTACGAAATATATTACCTCATTGCATTGCATTCAGTAATAATGTTGATAATTTTAGACTATTTTGATACAGTCAGGTGAAGCTCTAGCGACAAGCTCCCCTCTGATTATTGCTGATAAACACAATGTCTATGGTTTGTAGGGGGTTTATAGCTATGATGCACCCTTTATTTTTTAATAATGTATTTATTACAAATGTTGTTCCAAATGTTTGACTCATGATGCGTAAGCCTCAAAGTAATCTCTCACTTCTATTACTCCTCCTCTCTGCCATCTCTTGTCTTACCCCTTCTTCTTTGTGCCACAATCTCCCTGCTCCATGCTGCAATTTCAACATTTCAATATTTCATCTAATATTTCCAGAGCAGAAAGCTGTGTTGCTGAATTATTTAGCAGCAGCAGAAATCTGGGTGAAGAAAGCCTGACACACCATACACACACACACACACACCCTAGCAGTAATAAACACACATGTACACACTCTGGATTTATGGCTCTGGGTGTGGATTTTTGCCGTGGAAAGTGTAAAATGGTCATTCTTGAACTGTGACCTGGGAAGGAGAGAGGTAGATCAATCAGGTGAACTGATCCCCTTCTCACTATAATCACCATCCACAGTCCTGTCCTGAGGCTGATGGATGACCACTCTCTCGCCCACCTTCTCTCTCTCATCCACAGATATCAAACTGTGCGCACACATACAACCACGCATGCACTGTTACCTATAAATCAGGATAAGACAGGCGAGGCCCTCGGTCATTTCCAGAGACAGGTATTGTCATGTATATGTGGCATTTTCTTTCGGTGGGTTAAAAAATCCTGCAGGGATTTAATTTGTAGCTCCTAAATATATCATCTGCAGCTGTGTGCATGCTTACTGCGAGCACGCAAGCCTTTGTGCAACTGTGTCGTTGTAGCCTTGACACACTCGGGCACCATTGGTATAAAGCATGTACGTCGTCCATAGTGTTTCCATAATCTCCTCTGTGTCGGCTTAAGAAAGATGAGAGGGTGGAAGTATGCTTATATACTGCATTGGACCTGCTGCGGGGCCTCCATCTCCACTGAAGATGGGGTGGGTTATTATGGAACCATTGTAGCCAGGGAGATGGATAAGTGGAGGAAATATGAGCAAAGAAAGAAAAGAAGGCGCAAGAGATGGAAAAGCTGTGCACAAAGCAAAAGAAAATGGAAGAAAAGACTTTAGATGTTATGAAAACTGTTACACTGAAAGACAAATACTGAATGGCAAAGTTTCTTGTTTCAGTGCAAATGAAAACAAAGCTGTGTTTGAGGCAAAAAACAGAGGGAAAGAAACAAGTTCATGTAATAGCAAGCTCTGCAAAACATGCTGCAATCAAATGTAAATATTTGGGTTTTTAAGAATCTCTCCAAAAAATAAGCCGAGCGTAAACAACACCCTTTATACTTAAGATGCAATTGCGCATTATGAAATCTCAATCACACTCAATTACTGCATGTGCATTTGAAACGCTGACAGGCAGGCGAGGAGAACAATCAACATTTCTTAGCTTGATTACACCCTTTCAATCAAATGCTATTCACTGGGATTGCCAGAAGCTGCAGAGATGGAGGTGGGTTGAGAGGAAATTGAGACCACACACTGGGAGAAACAGGGCTGGGAGGTAAAAAAGAGGTGTGTGGGTAGGAGAGAGTGTGTTTGGAACATGGTTTGTGAAATTGTGAAATAGAAGGTGTGGTTGGGATTACGGATTCATTCAACGTGCTGCCAGGCTGGGTTGTTGAGTTTTACTCACAAAGACTTTGAAGGTCAAAGGTTTCAAAGGAAAAGTAAAGTCAGTCTGTTGTTTGGTTTTAACTGGTACCTAATGAACCACCACTAGGTATCATGAGGACTTCATACGTGACCTTAAAATAGTCTGTTTTCTATTTATTTGCCTGTTTATAATCCACTATTTTTTATCCTTAAAATTGGTTATTTTTTAAATGCTATTTCTGAGTATCTTGGTGAGGATGGATTTTTCCTGGTAGAGGTTGAATTCAGTAGTGGAAACTGAAAGTCCTGATGACAACATAACAACAGAAGGGTACGTTTAGCAGTGAGAAGCATTACCCGTCCCTTTTTTCCGAAGAAAAGGATTTCTTGGATTTATACAGGACAGTGATAGAGGCTAAAGACTGAAATACAAGGCTAAGCTGGGGTTAAGCTGTTAGTGATAATGTTCATTCCTGTCCACATGCAGCAGTTATTCTGCAGTGATCTGTTTGAAATTGAGAGTCTATCAATAAAATGAAGAGCCAGGTTATGTTTGCTCTGCTTGATGAGGTTGGAGTTGGTAGATGAGCACTGGTAGGACATAACCAGGGTTCACTAAGGTTATACATTACGGACACATCTCAGGACACCGTGCCACGAGTAGCACTAAGTATAGCTAGCTACTGAATCATAGTACAAACCGAGTTTACATAGTTTATCATAACATTACCCCATTGTGTACATCAAGTAATGATGTAAGGTCTGTAGATGAGCACTGGCAGGACATAACCAAGATTTACTAACACGAGGCATGTCTCAGAGCACCAAGCTGTGAGTAGTGCTTAACAGATGGTCTGGTCACCCTCTGAACACTAAACTACAAACTGAGTTTACAAATTTTGTGTTGTTGTCACTTTTCAAACAACAGCTCAGCATAACTGTAAATAAACACATTGCTTTGTCATCATCAATCGTGTGAAAAGTTGTGCTCAGTAAGGACAAGTAGTGTTTAAAAAGATCTGAAAAGAAACAAAGTCTTTGCAAGAGTCATGTCAGTGAGTAACAGTGTTTATGGGAAACTCTCTCTGGCTACAGGTGTGTCAGCATTGACACCAAATGGATAGTCCTCACAGCGCTTTTCAATGAAGTGAAACCAAAAACTGTTTCACAAACTGTTCCATAGACTTGTCTCAGAAATCACCCTTAGATCTGGAAACCCTAAATTACAGAAGCTTTTCAGGTTCTGTCAAAAAAAATCTCTGGATATAATCAATAGCTACAATGTGCTTTGATTAGACATCAGTCATCAAATAACTATGCTTCAGTGTGGAAGCCAAAAGAATGATGTCATGATACCAAGATCTGGTGCCCTTACACATTTTTTCTGTTAAGATCTTACAATGAAACATCTTAAGCACCAATGAGTTCAGTGTTGATTCTGATTGGTCCAAACCACTTACAATGTGGAAATAGATTAAATCTTAACAGCAAAAATTGTTTTTGTCTAAGAAAGTTTAGGAGCTTTGGAGTTCCACCATAACCATGATGTAAATGACAACGTATTTACTTCTCAAGGGATTTAAGTTATTTCTATACCAGTGGCCAACAATCAGTATTATGTAAAAGCATTTAGTTATGTGGTAAAAATGGTTTCCCCATATCTAGAGGTTTTGTTGTTGTTATAGTTGTTGTATTAGTGGTTGTTGTTGATGGTAAGGAGACACCTTTGCATATTTCTGATCCGCTGTTTCATGTTTGATACCTTTTGTTAGTCATTAAAAAGCACCTCTAATCCAGACCTACTCTTGGATCACACTGCATTAGCACACCGACTGATACCTCACTATTGACTGCTGCCAGTTTGGTGCGTGTGTGTGTGTGTGTGTGTGTGTGTGTGTGTGTGTGTGTGTGTGTGTGTGTGCTACACCTCATCCAGCGGGTCTGATCAGCTCTCTGGAGCTGAGCTGATGCATACCACGATCAATACCTGGCCTCAAACACCATCCTTCATACACTCAGCGATGTCTGAGGCTGAGGCAGGGCCCTCTCTTTCCCTTTCTCTTTCTCTTTGTGCCTCACCCTTTATTCTGCAGCCTGTCGTACAGCATGCTTCTGCAAAAGAAAGCGGGCATCATAATAAGCTGTATTATCATCCAGCTCACCGGGAATTCAGTGTAGCCTCTCACTCTGCTTTTATTTTCTTTTCATTTTCACTCTCTTCTGTCTTTCTGCACATTATTTTACCCCTCTCTCCCTCACTGCCTCCATTCTCCCTCTCTCCTTCTCTGTACCTACCTATTACTGATGAGTCGATTTCACGAGCCAGTGATGCAGAGAGGGTACAGTAGAATATGCGGTGTGCAAGTGTGAATAACAATAACTGTCTATGCCTCATAAGAGAAACTATAATTACATGCACTGGCACCAAGATCACATGCCTCATAAAAGCAAAAGAGGTTATTTCAGCCTTAAAGTCGCTCTTTTGTTTAAGGTGGTTTTTACTAATAATCTCAGAATATCCTGAAAAATGGGATTGTCTAACTTTTTATTACCAGTCTTGAGTAATCAAGCCTTCATCCATGATTCATTTCTCTATTGATTTTTTCAACTATGTTTTTCAGAGCTTAACTTCTCTCTAAAAACCCTCACAGACTAGCTGCACAGTGTGTATGTTTCATAGGTGCATGGTGGAGAGATTCAGCACCATCTTTCACGAAGCATCAAAAAAAAAAAAAAAAAAAAAAAAGAAGCAAGCCCTCGTTATTTGTGCTCTTAATTCTCCAGCACTGTTAAATCAAAGCTCCTCCATAAAAGCCCGACTGGATTCACTTTCCTCATTTGCGCTGAGTGAATCAATATTTTGGTCTGTAATTGATGTGGGAGTCATGTAAGAGCAGAGTGGAGAGAAAAGAAGAGACACACTTGAACAATATAGTGCCGCGCACAAACACACACTAACAACACACTCTTATCTCTGCTCAGTTCAAGGCTTTCTGCTAAACTATGGAGTGTTAAAATTAGTTTACTTCTGAGCCTGTTGCCAAATAAATGTTAAGCAGTTTATGATTACAGTGTACGCAATACATATCCTCTAGATACTCATGTTTTTACACTGTTCTTTGGAAATAAATCTGAGGCTACAACAAGAGTTCTGCATTTCAGGATACAAGGCTCAACCTGGATTAAAGCACTGATGACTGTGTGACTGCATCAAGACTTTAGGCAATGGAGAAGGGGTCTCATTAACCCTTAATGATCAACCATACAAAGTCTGACAGAGAATATCTTTACAGTTTTACATGCTGTAGTTTAAATGTTTTGCTATACATCAATATAACCATCCTATCCTGAACTTTCATGCAGACAAAATCAGTTAGAACCTGATGTTAAAAAATGAAATGTTTTACAAATCCAGAAGGTCCCACACAGCAAGTCTGAGTTCACACACTGAAGAATTCACTATGAAACAGCTTCACAGGGACTCTACTCACATTCAACTCAGACTCTATATTACAGATTTGACTGAGACTCAAGGTTTGGTGACTCTGCAATAACAATGGCCGCAAAGAAAGGGAAAGAAAAGTAGGAATATCTGTTGTAGTTGGAAGAATTGTTGTTATCCTTTTATTCATGTGGGAGAAAATAAAGTTGCTTTTAAATTTATTTTAAGGCAACAAAGCTTTGGACTCAGCTCTATGTCACAGTTCCAGAGGTCTTCAGCTCTGATGCAGTTTTTTATGTTACCACCAAACATTCAGTGTTTCCATGCCTACTGAGTTTTTTTTTTTTTTTTTTACCCAAAGCAGGCTGCAGAGACGGGCTATTACAGAACCATTGTCCAGGCAGGAAGGCTGTCAAAGGGAGTCTTGTAGACATTTTCACCTGACAGTTTTTAGTGTTTTTTTATCCAGCTGAATGGCTCAGCTGTGGGCCATTGAGAGGAAGGTCTGTGAGGTCACATGCTGATAGCTCTTTCTCTCACTCTCTCTCTTTGTAAAACCCAGTGCGTCTCTCTAGCAATTTGAAATATCCAAATAAAAGCAACCATTGCCTCTTTTCCTTCACCTCAAAACATTTGATCAAATGCTGCCAAGGTTTAAAGGTGTTTCAGAACACCCCTCCTTCAGTGAGTGTTCACTCTCAAAGCTCCCTCACTGTGCTTCTTGAAGTGACTACAATCTTTCACATTCTGCTTTTTCTGTGTTGTATTCTCTCCAACATTTCCACCTGGCCCTCAGGTTAGACTGACCTGTTGTTCTTTTTTTTTCCCTGGATTCTTTTTTGGATTTTGTTTTGAACATTTTCTTCCAGTGCTTGTTCTCTGTGACTGTGACCTTCTCGTTCTCTTTCTCTGTCTCCGGTCACCATCTCACTTCCATCCAGATCACCTTCAAATCCTTTTGCTGACATTTGAAGAGGCATGTGTGTCATGACTGCGGCTTATTGTTATAGAATGATGCGGATCCTGTTGCTGAAAAACAGACTTTTCTGAAGCTTATGGGGGCACACAAACCCCTTGTGCAACTCGGTTACTTGTTTTGGAAGAAAAACAGAGATATTGAAAACTAAATGTAGTGTACAAAGTGGTGCTTATGATGCATTTTGGACACATGCATGTACACTCTTCATACATTTGATCATTTTGAAAGTAGGCCTGAATGAAATGTGGAGAGAAATTTTATTATTTTACTATTCTTGAACTTAAAGTTAGAGTTTAGAGGCCCAAAGCATGCTGGATACAAGTGCAAACAGGTTCATCAGTGTTTAATTATACATTTAAGGAAATCAGGGGATTTATTACGAAGTCAACAGACCTATAAAATCACTGGCAGTTCAAAAAGAATGTGTGATCATTTTTTCCCTGTGATGTATTGTGCTATATGGTGTGATATACAGTCGACTGAATTCTCACTGACTCTCCCTGAAATGATAATAGACTCAAACCTAATTGCCTCTGTCTCCCTCTTCCTCTATGAACACTATTTGTGTTTGCAGAGAGTCTTAATCAGGTTGAGATCTGTTAACTATTGATATTGATCTATAATATTTCCTGCAAGTGATTTTTCCTCACATCGGCTCAGACTTTTTAATAACGCTCTCTTGCACAGTGGTTCTATCATTTAGGAGCACACAGTCTGAGCAGACACACAGTGGCTCATCGAGTTTGTCCTCCTGCTGCTGGCCTGAATAATCTTTTTCCAGTGACATGAATCAGTGAAAAGTTATGTTTAGACACATTTCTTGAACAAGCACAATGCATTTTGTGAAGGTGGTCCACTTTTGAAAGAAAAAAAAGGCAAATTTCTGCAGGAAGCAAAGCAACCTTTCCTCAGTTATTGTGTTACACGAGTGCTAAACAAAGCATCTAATGTGATTTTAAGTATAAACAAACTGTCAGATTGTCCAAATCTGTGCTATGATTCACTCACATTCACTGCTCCCTCTCTCAGTCACTCGACCACTCAGGCTGCACGTTGCTTTGCCTGACCCTGATAACAGCAGGTGAGATGACGAGAGCGCCGAAGGTGAAATAACTGTGCGATTTGTTGTAAAATATGTAAATGGGTTCTCATTTTCGTCTATTAGTAATGTGATTGGATGAGGACAGGCTACAGAAACTTTGCTGAAAGGCTCAATTATATTGCAATATATGAAAGACTTTGTTATGTGTATATTGTGATATTGACACTGAAACAATACATTGTGCAGCCCTATAGCACAGCGAACAATTTAAATATAATCTTTAAAAACGCCTGAAAGTATTTAAAACTGCTATTTTAGCAATCTCAAAGTGGTCAATTCCACTGATGCTGAGCATGTTGACCCTAACTGCAGCTAGCAGGATGGGGAAAACGGATGGCAACAAACATCTACACAGCTGCAAAGAGACTGCACATTGCTGAACACAAAACAGTTCTATGCACTGGAGATATTTTTTACCCTCACCATCTTAAATCACCCTCCAGCAGCCTAGTTTCACTCACTGCAATCCAATAACAGGTCTGTGAAGGTAAACTGCTATTATTATCCCATTATCCCACACCGCACCACAAATCAGCATAAAACTGGTATCCAAGTGTGTTATTATAAGTCATATTATGGGGTTGCTGAAGGGTCACATATACATACAAACTGCCCTACAGGCCCCAAGGCTACCTATACCATCTCCTCCACCCCTTCTACATCTGTTACAACCTTCGAGGGAGGAGCAGAGGTGGAACCATCATCTTGTATTCCATATTGTTAAAAGGACCAACCTTGAAATTGCAGTTTGCAAGGTCTATAGGCATGTTATACACATCCATGACTCATTTTCTGTATTTTTCTGTAATTATTTCTACCACATATTATAAATACCTTGCAACCGTGTTTGTCCTGTACTTGTCAAAGGGAAAGCCTACACAAACTGTAATAAATTTCAATTGATCTTTCTTTTTAAAGATGAAATTACATTTGCACACAGAGATATCCTCAGAATATATATAATGCTATTAGATCTACAGCTCCCTCACCCACACATCACACACAAACCTACACACTTACACATTCTTTGATCAGAGCTCAGAGCCATATACTTAAGTCAACATAAGGAGCCGAGTTTGACCAAGCAAGACTCCCCCAGGCCTGAGACAAGAGAGAAGTGAATAGACTGCATGGTGAGCAGAAGACACAAAACACACACTCAGAACAAAAGGAGGAGATATGATAGAAAGCAAAACTTCAGATAACATTTACCAAATGTAATTTAACCCTAAGTGCGTTGCAGAGTCATGAGCATGTTAAACTTTCCATGGCTCATCACATTCGCATTCATTAAGGGACTACAGGACAACGACCAGCGTCACCATTCTGTTCCTAAAGAGCACAAACACAGAGTGACATGCTGCCGTCAGTGTTTTCCTCGCACTGTAATCTTCACTCTCTGCTGCCTTTTAATAGGCTGATGGAAGACAAATAATTGTTTGGAGGGGAGCTGAGCTCGGTTATAATTCAATCGTCTCGCCAACCAAATCCCCTCTCAAACACACTAATGCACATTAATGAGATTTCATAGGTCTTAATGGGAGACAATGGTGGCGCCTGTGCAGGTTTTTTACGGCAGGCCTTTGCTTATGTGTTTTCATTTCTCGGATGTGTGTGTGGTGTCTTTCTGGTCTAAATCTGTTTTCATTAGCTGGTGCATGAGCTCATGCGTACCACTCCATCTGCTGCAGGGGATACAAGCACAGTGAGCAGCACAGACACATAGAGTACATACCCACTGGGTGTTATATAGGGATAAAAGACACAAACATTAAATTGGCTCAAGGACCGACTTTCTCTTTCAGCTCTTTTATTACATCTGCTTTTTCTGTTCAACATTTGTTTTGGGAGTTTATTTTTGCAGACATATTTGTACCAACTAAAAACGCACATATCAAACTAATGTTCCTTTGGATGTGAGGAACTGAAAGTGTTTGTATACTGAACGTAGTTTATGTATGAAGAATCATAGTCAGAGGGACTGTGAGGACTTTTTAAGTGTTCTTCAAAGTCTCATATCTAGATATATACCTGATCATAATCTACAACTTAAAATGAGATTATCAGTGCTAAAACAGGTGATTTCTAAATCCTGTTTCTCAGTTTCCCATTCAGTGCTAGTGCCAGTGCTCTGTTGGTTCTAATCCCTTTCTTAATAATAGCTGGTTTAGGTTTCATTCAGCAAGGAGCCAAGTTAGAGCCACGTCACTGCGTCACCATAAAACATCAGTACTGCATACATAGCTGTTTCTGTGTTTCCCCCCTTTACAGCCTGCAGAGGAGCAGGGGTGACACTGTTTACAGTATTGCTATCTTCATATAGATGGCCACAGGAGCGCTTTATAAAAGCAGTTTTTTTCCCTTTGTTTCTTGTGGGGGTTTTCTTGGCTCTGTTTACCACACAGAGTGTGCTTGTCTGTGTGTGTGTATGCACACAGGTCTTTGTGTGTCTGTGTGAACAGGGTGAAACTCTGCTCTGTGGAATACAGAGAGCAGAGGAGAATTGTGAACATGTGACTATGAAGCAGTAATGAAATGTAATTTAGATAAATAATGCAAAGAGTTTTAGTCTTTTAAACAAAAGAAAAAAGTTATAGGTCTGATCTTTGGAAGAGGTGATTCATTGCTGCTTCAATTTTGCCAACATCTCAAGTTTTGAAAAAAGGGAATGCCAACAATACAACAAACAACCCACTCAAACAACAGTGCTACATATAATTGTTGATTAATACATAATCCTGATGCATTATCCAGTAAAAAGTTGTCTTCAACAAAGATAAGTAGTGTCAAAAGAAGATCTGATCTTTATTTTCTAAAACAAATATACTGGTCATGTGTCATGACAGTTTGTGTGAGTGTCCTCACAGTTCTGTGGTATATAATGTGATTACAATGAATGCAAGTAAAAATTCACCTGGGTTGTGCATCAGTCACACAATTTGTACAAGGTTTATTTGGAAAGCAGAGCCATTATTTACCCCAGAACTCCGACTGATCAGGCTTTAGGATGAGACCTTGTAACCCGACCTTTGCATTTAGGTATTGAAAGGGATTAATGAGACTCTGCACAGCTTGATCTGTGATAAACTGGGCAAATAAGGAACTTGAGTGATACTCTCTGTTTTCCTCTCCTCTGTTTTTCACGTTCTCAAACTGCTTGACATTAACAAGATGCACCTGCAGGGTTTGTCAAAAAATGGCCGAATTATTTAGCCCTCAATTAATGAACCAAATAATGTGAAATTTCAGAAAATCTGAATCCATTAGTTGGAACCAGTGAGAAATAGCCAGTAAACATCTCAAAAACACCTGACAGCACTTAAGCTAGCCAACAAGTGTGAAGAAGAGGTCTCAGCACTGACAGATAAGAGGAGTGGGTGCACAGTGTCACCACATTATACTCAGTAAAAGCTTGTCACCATGTGAATCTGTTTTCCTGTTGAGTTATGATTGTACTTTCAATTATTCTTTGTTGGCATGAGTCTGCATGTCCAATATTTCCCTCTGTTTGTGAGCAAGGATGTTTGAATCCACCTGAGGCAGAGATATTACATATTTTATATTTATGTTTTTGATTTTTCACTTTGTCAATATGTTGTGCAATAAAAAATAGCACATAACATGCCCACCATCTGAGAAGTGTTTGCTCTGTTGGAGTCATTCCAATCAACCCACATCATGCTTGCACAATGTGTGCTTAAAGAATCAATTTGATCCATATGCATCACTGTGCCCACGTTATGTCTATATGGTATTACTCTAAAATGTAGTGTTTGTGTTTGGAATGAGCTAAAACATTCAGATTTTCAATTCATGGGTCTAATATTGTGACAAAACATATGTAATTGTGTAAAGAAATCCATAAATGAACTAAATGAGTAAATGGATGCTGGAATAGAGGGAATGTACATGGCGTCACAACAAGCAGAAGTCACCGTGGTAACACCCACGGAGTGACAAGAGGTGGGAGCTGAATGGTCGAGTGTTGTGGCTGAATGTGCTGATTTGCAAATACCAAAAAGAAATTAAACCATTTGGTGGTTGATGAAATAACCCCATCATGGTGACTGATGACAAAAGCAAGAAAACCAATGAGCTAAACAAACGCTCACAGCACATATATGTAGGTCATGCATCATTAATCAGTAGCAAAAGTCACATGTTGAACAGATGGCCATTCTAGAAGAAGACTCCACTAGTAACTGATGACTAGTTCATATTTTTGTCTCTTGTGGAGAAAAAAATGGCTGTTTATGCATTTATTTATTAGCTCACATATTTGAAAATTTGCATGTGTGGATTGTGGCTCTGGATACAAATCTGTGTGTGCCGTTGTGGATTTGGATTTGGATTTGGATTTGGAAAATGATTTTGCCTCCACATTAGCTCTATACCTGTGCACTTCTGCACAGGATCATGTTCCAGAGGTTATTTGTGTTTACAGACCAGTTCAGGGTCAACGTCAGCACAAAGATGGTGACAGAAGCGGCTGTATTCATTCAGACAAGTTCTTTAAACACTACATTGACACTTTGAGAAGCATATATATATATTTTTTTTCCCTGTGGTTAATTTCCAGAAACGATACTATACTATCGAGTCAACTTCTATCAGGTTCTGACCATTACAGAGCTACCATTGATTTTGGAGGTAAATGTGACAGTACAAACTGGTAACTTCAGCCTTACGAGTTACTTATGCTCAGCTGACAGTCATCACTTTACAGGGTCACACTTCATACTGGCACACTTGTGACGTCTGCAGCTAAGTTAGTAAATGTGTCTTCTATATCCAACCTCAGTTAACCAGACTGAACCTCAACTAACTAATTAACTGCTAAAATCAAAATCCAGTTTTTACTTTGTGTATTTTGTGAATTTCAAGAAAGTTGACAAAGTTTTCTGGATTTGTTATAGTGACCCAGAGCTCAGACTCAATGCTCTGTGTGCTCGACCTTGATTTGCGAGAGTTTCTGGTAGATACAAATCATCATTTTATCAACATTGTGTCTTGATATTTCATAGTCTGGTAAGAGTCCACAAATAATGTAGTCACAAACAAAGAGTGGCTTTTGTGATGTTCACCCCTCTCTGGGATACACGCTGGATTTCTACACTAAAAACGCCAGTCAACTTGATGTGTGTCCACATTTTAATGTCTTCCATCCGCTCACTCATATCTCACAAAATTGGAAGTCAATTACTATACATCACAGTGAAGACTCTTTATTAATAATTGCATTATTTGGGGGTTAACCCTCACGTTGCTTGACCAACCATTGTGCTCCAAAGCACTTCTGTTGCCAAAATGCGTGAAGGTCTATACATAGCTTTATATGAGACAAGCATCAATCTTTAAAGTAAAAGTTCTTATGGATTTATAAAAAAAAGTGTCTTCCAACTTCTCCATCCATCTAATGAGTGAACCACAATTCCCACCAAACTGTTACAGATTAATACAAAGATAGCAACAGCTCACTGAGGCTGCAGAGAGTAAATGCATGGCCACATGTTCAGGACTGAGTCTAAGTGGTTAAATGTTTCTATGCTCAGTATAATTGCATGGTTGAATACAGGGGAGAAAAAATACCATCATTACATTTCAGTTGTCTTTTCCATGGTTTTTATCGTGCAGAATAACATCACTATAATGATGTAAATACAGTTTACGGTTATCGTGTGGCCTCACTCCATTTTCAAATAGTCTTTGGCGTCCTCCTAATTATTCTACTCCCTTGTCTCTCTCTGTTTTTATGTCGAATGGATGGATCGATTGTGAGCAGAACATGTATTTGTTGGTGCAGCTGTAGCCCTTCTGCTCCATTCAACAACAGGCTTTACCCATCACTATAGCGCCGACGCTCAGCCAGCTCAGCCTTATTGCCCATTGCGGCAGGAATCATCTCACACACCTGCCACACAAAAGATGCCCAAACCCCAAATTACCCACCGCACCAATCACTGTTGCCCTAACTGAGCTATTAGGCAGTGCTGATAGCTAAAGCATAAACCCACTGGCTCACCGCAGAACCATTACGCAGGATGTGTGTGAGTGTGCATGTGTGAGCGCAACATAGGCAATGCTCCTCTGACTCCTCTGCTGAGTCCACAGCTTCATCATCATTAGGGTGCCGCAGTGATGAGACACAAAATGATAGAGGGATGTGGAGGGAGAGACACAAAGAGGGGGAAAGTGATGTGGTTTTGCGGCAGAGGTATCAAGGGGATTACCTCCACAACTCCTCCACCTTCCTAATAGACTCTCTCACCAGATCTAATGACACACACACATATGAACACATACACACACACACAGACATCCTCCTTTTTCAGCATTAACACCTCATAGGTTGCCACAATGTTGGATCCTCACAAATCTCATCGGGTTAGCATCACAACAGCCAAGATAGAGGAGCAGCGCTGCATTTTGATTTGTTGTTGTGAATGCCACATGCACGTACTTTTCGCTCATGAATGGATCCAAACCAAACTTTTTGCATCCATCTTCTCCCCTTCCCCTCCTTCTCCTCCCTTAACTTCTCCCCCTTTTTAATCTTCCTTGCATTACTCTTATCTGATCTGCCTTCATTAAGAGCGCATCCTCGTTAGGGTTCCTCGAAACGTTAATCTCGTTAAGAACAATCAAAGCAGCCTGGCTCTAAGCTGGCATCCACACAATGAGCCAAGAACAACGGCAAAGTTGTTTCCTTTTGAACTCGTTTTATCTCCACTTCCTCCCTGCGTCTCATTTCTTTTCACTCCCTCTCTGCTTCACATTTCAGACCTTTAGTTGATGCTTGTCCTCAGAGAATCTCGCAGTATGAGCTGGCTTATTGGGGATCAGTGTCCTGCTAAAACCTTTAATCTGTAGCACTTCTGCCGAAACCACATAAACTCTAAATATAGCCTGGTTCATCTAGAATTTGTGCAGCCGAGTATTTGGAAACAAGGTAAGAGGAAAATGGAAAAAAGACAATTTAGAGGTAGTGTTTTGGCTGTGAGAGATAATTTGATACAGCTGGTGAGTGTGCCCTCATTAGCATATTCATCAAGGTTGTTTTTAGCCTTGATTCTTATCTTCCATCATTAGGCTGGCTACATTTTACTAGTCCTTGGGAGCGACCTCTCTGTTTTCCTCTTTTCTTCTCTCACCCTCCTTTTGCCTTTATCACTACAGAAGCAGGCAGGGACTCCAGGCTGATGTTTGGTCCTTCCATCATAAAGCTGATTGGTTATGGCGCATGGAAATGATTGGATTTTAATTGATTAGTTACAACCTAATTGGCTGATAGGCAGAGGCTTAATGAAAAGGAGAAGACTTGAAGGAAACTTTGCCTCAGTCTTCATCTGTCGCACTGTAGGAGATCATCGAACAATTTACAGACACTGATCTGTGGCCAAGTCACACAGAAGCAGAAGGTGACGCAAGATGCTCCTCTTATATTCTTCATGCAGCATGATCAAATCCAACCAGATTCCTACCAGCGTGCTCTGGATTTCCAAACCAGTCAGACTCGCCTAGAAAAATCCATAAAAAAACATTCAAGGGCCACTATTTACATGCTTTCACCACTTCAACTGACATCCTTTAAGCAACTGTAATTATTCCTCAGGGTCTCTTCATTTTCTGTCTCTAAGGTTCAGACAAACCATCACTTCTGTGCTGCTTCCTGAGCTTATGGCCATTGTTGAGGGTTGGAAGGAAGGTTGACTGACAAATTCTTCATCGCCACAGTTCCTACTTTGCTATCTTAGGTTGTATTTTATCTGCACTCTTGTACATTATCATTCGATCAGCTCCTCATTTCCACCTTTTTTCTGTCAGAGCAGCATGGCCTTTGACTTCGCAGTGCTGATTTTCATCCCTTCATTAAACAGCACTGTGCATGCTCAATGTCATGGTCTAACAAAGCGAACAGTGTGGAGCCCCAAACAAGATTTTCTCCTTCTGCCAGCTGGCCCTTGAGATCTTATCCACAGAAATGAAAAATTGAATCAGTGAATCATAGGTAAAGCCCAACACCAAGAAAAAATGCATTTCACTCTCTGGTGAGGATACAGACAGTTCTTTCTCTCACTAGTTGCATTCATACTTGTAGAAAGGAATGAAAGAATTAGGACTGGCATGTGACTCAGCTGTCTGCTCAAATGGATGCTTTCATTAGTTTTACATTGAGAATGAATGCTATCTTTATCAGAAATAGTGTCCATACAATCCACAGCAGAGGTCTTCAACATGTGGTCCATGGCCCCTGGGGGGTCAGGGGAAGGACTGCAGGGGGTACATGACATTTTGAGTTGATAAAGGAAATTTTGTAATCATGTACAGTATAGGTCCATAAATTTCATTATAGTTAGGTGATAATTGGACAAACATTTTTTATATATATTCCTCTGAAATTACTCCAAACATTTTTTTCAATTGAGTGAAAAATGTGCATGTTTCTACTTTAAAATAATATCCAAGTCCAATCACAAGCAAGTCACAATTGGAAAGTAACAGGTTTTTTTCAGTTTCTTTGAAATATCCTCCAAATTTCAAGGCAAACAGGTGACAAGTAGTGAATATTTTATGTTAAATGAAATCACAATTCACCACAAAATGTATTCCAACATTGCCATGTAGTGATATTCAATTTCCAGTGAAGTGGTGATAAATGGCTGTTAGTTTCTTAAATACATTTTGAATAATATGAAGTTAGATTCATAGTTCCCTGTTATAATTATTACCTTGTAAATATTAACAAAATATATGCTTTTAATTTCCTAACAAGCAGCTGATAATAAGGTATTTATCTTATATAGTTTGACCAAGTTCTTTCATCCCAAGTCTGTTAAAATGTACAACTAAGATCTCGTACAGATTATAGATGATTGATCTGTTATCCTACGAGCAGGATCACAGGGTGATGGTGCTGATTCTTGATTCTGTATTTAGCTCTTCAGTTTCCACAGTTCTTGAGTGTTTTCTTTTTCTTAAGACCAGTTGATCAGTCAGAAGTTGGATTTATGTTTAAACAACTCAGAAATGAACAACTTCAGAACATCTTATAGCGTAAAAATGTGACACCAGCAAAGCCACTGACTCCTCAATTAGAGCAAAATTGATGCGTTTCCTTGTCTGTATCCCTTTTTGGTTTCCACTTTTTGTTTAAAGATGTTTTATTGTAAAAGCTTTATTTGCACTTTTTATTAAAAAAAATGTTTATGATTGTTTCAATGATGGCTAACTTCATCAGTTCCTCAGGCGTCATTTCATTCGAATCAAGTCTTAAACTGTTATCGGTCTGCAGGGTCACATTTGGTCGGAGCTTAAACTTTCTGATCTGCAGACATCTGTCAGTGTTGGTGCAGGGTTTGATCCTCCAACACTCAGTAAAGACAATCATTGCTGTTTATTCTGCAGTCTATCTCATAAATAAAGATCTGATCTCTTGGCAGCCATTAAAGAGATCACTAAGTGTGTGCACTGTGGGACATGGAGACGGAGAAGAGCATGGGTCTCTATGTAGCGCAGCAGGAAGCCTACAGCAAAGGGCACAGATTGCTCACAGCATGAAATCCAGTGTGTTTGTGTGAGGGGCTTCTGTGAGTGTGTGTGTGTGTGTGATGTCTGCTCCACCTCAAGTTGTGTTCTAACCTTGCTGTAAACTCTGTATTGAGGAGTCAAACTCTGGGTTCTTGTTCAGTCAGAAATCTTAATCCACTCTAAGATTCTGATCATGTACAGCACAGTGTGGATAAGTTTGTAAACTTTTGTTTTTCTTCTTTGTTTAGCCTTCAATCCCCAGTATGGCGGCCTTTCTAACACCACAGAACTGAATTAATTCTTAAAATGCTGGTCTCAGCAGCATTTTACAACAAATTCAGCATAATTCAAGAGCTCATTAGCCTGAATCCTGACAAAAAAAATCACCAAGAAGTAGAGTTAAACCACATCTTTATTCAACCAAGAGAGAATTAATCACCAATAGTGGATGAATGTTGGTCAGATGTCACAGGATGTCAGACTTTACTGTGCATTACCAGCATGACACCAACTTGTGTGACATTGAATATGACTTCACTGTTGGTTTTCTGAGACTGAAAGTATAAAAATAATGTTTTATAAAGAGCAGATAGAATAACCCAAAGCATAAGTGGATAAAGCTTTACTGACATTGAGTCGAGTCATTACAAAGAGTTCATTCTGAAGTTTCAGCCTCACTGCTGCTTTTGTTCCTCCTCGCCTGCTTCTTATGACCCTTCACCTGCTTCATATTCCTCTGATTGAACCAACTTTGTGTTATTATATGGATGCACAATGTAGCCAAGCCCTTTTCAAACCCAGACGCTGAAAGACTTGCAGCTACATCCTTCTTCAATCCTCGCTCTGATCCCTCATCTGCTCCGGCACAGCGCCTGTGCCAGCAGTTAAATACGGTTGGACTCTCCTCACCCCTCCTCCATCTCTACTCTTTACGGAGTAGCTCCCTTTCTTTCCCCCAGAGGAGATTAGTGTCTCCTCTATGAAGTACAACTTGACCTTAACCCTCTCTCATTCTCCCCAACACTGCCTCTACCACTCCCCTCATCACCATTTGATGTAAATGCAAATGATTCATCATCCTGCACTGATACGGTATCAGCAGCCCCGGACACAGGAGTGAAAAAAAGAAAGACTTTTTATTGGGGCTGCTCTCTTTTCTGGGAAGTCAAGTACCACACAGGAGCTCTTTTAAACATCACAGTAATATAATTGAATGCATACTGATCCAGGAAAAGTCTAGAAATGTCCGAATGTCTCGCTAGTTAGGTCCCAGAACATGAACATCCCTTGCTTTTTACGAATAATCCCAAAATAGTAATTGTTATTCTTATCCTTTCTCACTTTCTGTTTCCAATCCTCTGCTCTCTCCCCTTCTCCTCCTCTCCTCCTTCTCTTTTGTGGACAGCAGGCATTCAGTCTCTTATCAGTAGAATCAGCCAAGCACAGCCACTTTTGGACCGCAGATAGGCAGAAATTGGCTGACAGTGTGGAACAGCTACTGAGAGTGAGGAGATATTAAAGATGAGGAGGGGCAAGAAGAGGAGAGGAGAGTTAGGGAGCAAGGAAATGACTAATCACTGAAAGAAAAAAAGAGAAAAAAAAGTGTGGGAGAGATGAGTCATTTGTTTGTTGTTTGTCACAGATAAATACCAGGAGATAAGATGGAACTTTTTCTCACAATCACAACATCAGTGCAGTCTGTCTTTCCTACAGCACGCCATATCTCTTTTGACATCTTCAAAAAAACCGGTAAGCTAGCATCTATGTGTGACTTTTAAAAATCCTTGAGGCTCCAGCATCTGAATAAGTTCTCTACTTCTGGTTTGGTTTTCATTTCGTTAAGTCTTCTACATATTAATTAAGCCTGAGCTCATTTAAAAGTGAGATCATTTTGCAGCTCATCAGCAAGGACGCTGATCATTCCCACCTGTCTTGCTCCGTGTCTCCTAAGGTAAATACCTTTTTGATGAGGTGGCTTGTGTGTGGTGTTGGCACCTAAACCGAACGCAAACAAAGCAAGTGAAATACTTCAAAGTGCAGACAGGAGGATGTCAACAAAATGTCAGTTACCAGTGCAAACGAATGGATCTCCATCATGGGATGTCACTGGAGCTCATCTATGTGTTCAAGGATTACACAGGATTAGAATTGCAAAAGTGTGAAGGTGTCTAATAGAAGAGTGAATCAACACTTAGTCACACAGGGAACAAAACCACCAATGAACTGCTCTCTGTGATTTTTAACTTCCATGGATGCTGCAGCTTAGTCAGGGTAGACTGGTTCAATTCCACCAAATAGGTAATTGTTCTACATCATTGATCTGATCTTATTGAGAGTTCCTCTGAAGTCCCTTTAAAAGTTCCCCGCTTCAATCACAGTTTCTCTGACTGAATTTGTCTCTTTGTGTCGCGGTTACTTGGGCAATAATTACACGACTGAAACTTTAAACCTCAGGGTGTGCTTTTCATCCAGCCTGCACACAAACTGTTTCCTTTTAACTGGCGATTAACTGGTGTTCGAGCTCCCCGGAGGATTGCATGTAATTCAGTGTGGGTATTGCAGAATGAAGCCTGCAGAATACAAGTAACAGACAGTATGGATACAGGCAGTGTGTGTGAATGTCTTTAAATGCAGAGGAAGTAATATGTGTGTGGGAGGGGGGCAGTGATGCTGGAGTAATCTATCTATTTTAATGCATCTCATTAATAAGGAACAAGAGGCCTTGTAATATGGAAAGTGGTGAACTAAGAAAAGCAAGTAGAGGAGTGGTGGAAGAGAAAGAGGGATGAGGGGAAGATGTTGAAGTGTAATCAGACTATAATTAAACTACTCTCTCAACCACATTTCAGGGCATGCATATGCACACAGATAGGAGGGCTTACATGGTTATGCATGGGCACACTTTGCAGACAAATACCGCAGCTCGGTGGAACATTAAGACGAGCGGATAAACTGACATGTTCATATGCATTACACACACAGGGGTCTCTTAATTTGCATGTCTGAGCTTCAGTTTTGCAGCTGTGCAAAGACTGCAGATGTCAGCCATGTTGGCATTTTGGTGACCTTGATACACACACGCCTTCCTCTCTGTGTGATAGA
>RPOG01004919.1:0-38379 GCA_008086565.1 Thalassoma bifasciatum
TTAATCTACCATTATTCATGTTTAGAAGCATAAATATACAATCATGTTACATCTTGAATCTTCTTCAACTACTTGAATGAGATGCGGACACATTTCACAACGTTTCATCTCTCATATAATAGAAGAAACAGAATTATCTGTCCTCACTTTTAGACCCTGAACGTTGTTAATAGAGCAGATTTGAGCTATATTTTTTAGTTTTCCATTCCTCTAAAAGCTGTTTTACAGTAAGTTTCCCGTCAGCACCAGCCTTCCTTAACCCTCCGTAGCCGAATCTTGACGAAGTTGGCCGGCAGGTGGCGAAGCACCCGTGGATGGAGAATGAGCACCGTCCTCCTCCAGCTCCATCCCGGGGAGGAGAGAGATGCTGAGGCTGGGGAGTAGAGCTCGCTAACGGTAGAAGGAGAAGAAGAAGAAGCGGTACTTACATTGGTTTTAGAGCACAGTTTGTGACGTTAGAGCGGTTGGGGAGATTTACACGAAGTAGTGAGGTATTTATAAAAGCAAAACCTTCAAAGGAATGAAGCTAATTCTCGACAAACGCGGACTAAAAATAACACTTCGTCCTCCTTCCGCTGGGGAATGTAGTTCGTTAGTGGTAGCAAACAAAGTTGTTGCTAAGCGACAGCAGTTTTAGGCATAGAGGGATGGCGCATTGATATTTTTGTGTCCTCAACGGCTGCGGTTTTTGGAACGCGACTCAGCCAATCAGCGTTCACAACCGGGACTATTTCTTCTCTTAAACTTCAGCAAACGAGGTGTCAACACAGAGGAGTGAAGCACCTGGATGGATTTGATTCACGTGCACGCTGAGTTTCACTCATTTCTGTCTTTATTTGCTCTCTGACCGCGGGAAACGACCTCCTCGACCTTTGTAAGGTCATTTTCTCATGATGACAAAGCTTCTTCAGGCGCACGGTGATGGGAGACCTCCTCTGTCACAGTGGCAGTGCTGTATAAGCAGAATGTGGAGGTTATATAAATCAAGCCTGTGTTTACGATGATGGGACTGTGGTGCACATGTGTAAGTTCATTTACCTTCTTTCTTTTTTTTTCATCTTTTTCTGCAGTTTATCTCTATCTTAAACCATAAAAGTGCAAATTAAAGTGTGTTGATGGCTCTTAGGTCAACTTATGCATGAAAAAGTTCAATAAAACCATCAATAATTTGGTATCATATAACCATTATATGATGCTGAAGCCTGGAGAGCTAAATATATCCATGATGCTATTTGTATAGTCTCAGTGTTGCATGGTATAAAGCTGTCTTAACCCCTAGATGCACACGTGGGGTCAAAAATGAATTAATTAATGAATTAAATAAGATGTTTTAAGCTCATTTGCACACAAAATAAGGTATTTTATTGCCTCTGTGAGCTGTTATTTTTCTTATTTGAATTTCAAAACAATTTCTTGATGCTGTATCCACCAAAAAATTTTTAACCATTGGATGCGCAACCTACTTATACCCACACTCTTCCACACGTGGGGTCAAAAATGACCCCAATTGAAATTAATGGGGTTTACAATAAACTGAGATGTTATTCTTCAAAATCTTTAAAACAAAGAGTTGTAATTTTTCTATATTCCAGGTATTCCTCAAAAAACATGTTTGTGACATAAGGCCATTTGCTTTTTTATTCAATTTTTTATTAATTTTAAGAAATTGCAGTTTTTGTATCACTACCCCACTCTTTCGCACGTGGGGTCAAAAATGACCCCAATTGAAATCAATGGGGTTTTCAATAAACTGGGTTGTTATTCTTCAAAATCTTCAAAACAAAGAGCTGTAATTTTTTCATATTCAAGGTATTCCTTATAATACATGTTTGTGACATGAGGCCATTTGCATTTTTATTTATTTTTTCATTAATTCTAAGAAATTTCAGTTTTTGTATCACTTTTGATACTCATTTTTGACCCCACTTGTGGAAGGGTGAGGTAGTGATACAAAAACTGCAATTTCTTAAAATTAATGAAAAAATTAATAAAAATGCAAATGGCCTCATGTCACAAACATGTTTTATGAGGAATACCTTGAATATGAAAACATTACAACTTTTTGTTTTGAAGATTTTGAAGAATAACATCTCAGTTTATTGTAAACCCCATTAATTTCAATTGGAGTCATTTTTGACCCCACGTGTGGAAGAGTATGGGTATAAGTAGGTTGCGCATCCAAGGGTTAAAAATTATTTGGTGGATACAGCATCAAGAAACTGTTTTGAAATTCAAATAAGGAAAAATAACAGCTCACAGAGGCAATAAAATACCTTATTTTGTGTGCAAGTGAGCTTAAAACATCTGATTTAATTCATTAGCTTTTCCATTTGCTTTAAAGAGTTGGACAGAAATGCAACAACAACAAAAAAATAATAATATGGGAGGTATCCAACTGAATTTTTCCATTGAAAAAAACCCCCAATATATACAGCACAGGCCAAAAGTTTGGACACACCTTCTCATTCAATTTGCGTTTTCTTTATTTCCATGACTATTTACTGGACTGACTGACTTCATTTCTCAAAGTAATGATGGCCACTTGTTTTTCTTTAGTTAGCTGATTGATTCTTGCCATAATATGAATTTTAACAGTTGTCCAACAGGGCTGTTGGCTGTGTATTAACCTGATTTCTGCACAACATAACTAATGGTCCCAACCCCATTGATAAAGCCAGAAATTCCACTAATTAACCCTGATAAGGCACAGCTGTGAAGTGAAAAACCACCTCAAGTGTCGACCTCTTGAAAAATGCCATAAGTATAAAAAGCAGTAATCAGAGCAAAGGGTAACTATTTTGAAGAAGCTAGAATATAAAACATGCCTTCAGTGAGAATCTACAATTTAAATAGTCTTGGAAATAAAGAAAACGCATTGAATGAGAAGGTGTGTCCAAACTCTTGGCCTGTACTGTATGTCTTATACATTTCCCATATACAGAACCACTGTAACTTCCCCAAACATTTTAGTTATTGGTCATTTTTCTGCTTTCTGAAGTGTCAAAACATTATGTGGGAAGACCTTCCAACTTAGACTTCTATTTGGACAACCAGATTAAAATCACTTCATATAAATTTAAATATATACATTTCCCTAACATGTTTTGCATTCACTGAAAAAAATTATGAAGCATTTGCACTTATATTTCTGTTCATTATATGAAATATCATCTGGGGCGACCATCAAGAAAACACAATTTTGTGACTTTCATTTTCAAACCAGCTCAAGGAAACATCTGAGGAACCCAATAAAACACATGGGAGGTTATTAAGTCTTTCTCTTCTTTGCAAATAAACCTATTTTTTAACTACTGTAATGTACGGGCCACTTTTGGGTATCATGTGGGGCGACCACCCCAAAACTGTGAATACGTACGTTTTATCCACAAATCTATGAGCCTGCCCTTCTTTAATTGTTTTTTCAATTACTGATACCTGTTTAACTATTGGTAATGTTAAAGAAATATATTAATTTTGAGATTAATTAAAGTCATGTGGAATTACATTTTTCAAGGCTGTCTTTTTAATTCAGCTTTAAAAACACTTAAATCTCTTAACTTGGGTTTTTCTGCATACAGGCATGTGAACACTACATTACATTGTTTGGACATTGACCAAATATATATCCATCAACGACATGGATTCACATAAGTATGGGAATTTTTTTCTTTTATGTCAAGAATCATTTTATTTTTCCAAATGTAAATGCTTTATTTTACTCGTTAAATCAGGCTTTTGAAAAGAGAGTATAAACAGCAGATTTAAATATATTGAATCTTAAAAACTGACTCACCTGTGATGTGGCTTTTCTGAGGAAATATGACCCCTCTGGATTGGTACCTTCCATATTTGAACCAAAGTTGCCCCGGTAATTGGTATTTGTACTCCACGGTAACAATTATTGGTACTTTTGTGTGTCTATGCGGTAACCAACATTCATTTTTTTAATAATAGAATATCAAAATATTTCAATTTAACATATTGATTTCTTAATATATAAACTCTAACAAATAAATCAAAACTATATTCAACTGTTTGTGCTGCAACTCATATCTGGCATGGAAAATCGCCAACGCTTCCACTTCCTCACAGTCATAGTTTCTTTTAGGTACTAAAACATGGAAAATAGTTAGTACCTATAGAAGTACTTAATTTTGTACCCATCCCCTAATGACCCCTGATAGTCTGAAGACATCATCAACATTCAACTTTGTCACTTGTGTTAAAAAAAGTGAACTGAAAATCGGCAACATCATAGAATCCCAATTTAAATAATAATAAAATCAGCATCAAAAAATTAGAAAAGAGTCATAGTACGGGAAAAGCATAAAGTCCCATAACTATTTGATATGGTTTGGACTGAAATACTTTGTAGATGCTGAAAATTTTGTATTTAAAGAGAATTTATTGGGTTGTAAATAAGAAATCTGTAAAGAATAAAGAATATGGACAAATAATAGCTTATGAGAACAACAAAGTTCCTAATTTTGAGTACAAATGAGCTGGAGTCTTTTAGAAACTTTTTTAAAATTTTTATTTTATTGAATAACTGGTTTTTGTGGTCCAAAAAGATGAAGAACAAAGCAAAAACTAAATTGGTGTGACCTTGAACTGTTTTAATATAGTGAGGATTTTAAACTACAAGTAAAATTCACTCAATAAATTTGAGTATTGTGTAAATTTTTAATACGTTATCCATATTTCACAGTTATTATTGACCAAAAAATGTCATAGTAGGAGCGACATGAGTTTATTGAGTTTGAGGTTGTTTGATGTGTTGGTTAATTTGATTATTTTTATTTTTGAATATAGCTTTTTTTGTGAAATGGAAATGAAATATTAAGTTAAATTAAACAGCCACTTTCTTATGAGCTCAAATAGTTGCACTGAAATATTTCCCAATCTTTTTTTATTTACATGAAGGAAACTCTTTAAAAATTCTGAGGGAGAATCGCCAAAATCCCATCACCAGTTTGCAAAATGGCATCAACCAAGCAGAATATTAAAGTAAATATTTACCGCAAGTGATTAAATAATTTATGGGTCATATTTTCTGCTTCCACTAATAATTTAAGATGGGTAGAAAAAGAAATACCAACATGTTCCTCAGCTCACCTCTTCATGAACTTACAAGGAAGAAGCTGTGATAAAGGATTTAGGCTTTGTTTTGTCATCACTCTTCTTTCTTTCAGACACTGACCCTCGTCGAAGTCACACACTAACACACTCACATACACAGAGTGAGTAGCTGGATTAAATTTTAATTGTGCAACATTCATTTAGTGCAGATTCTAACTTACATATCTGAGTGTCATCCTTCAATAATGCATCAACCTGAGCGTCGACGTCAGAGCTGATTCTGCTTCATCCTCCCTTTGGAACCTCTTTACTTTTTTAGAAACCAGTTTTATCTCTTATGTCTTCCACTTTTTTTTACTCTGAATCTGCCTTTTTCGTCCCCTGTTACTGTGGCTGACTTTCGAAGGTTGCAGACAGTGTTCTGATAGTTGACACAGCTTGATTTACTTGATTGTCGTCCTCTTGTATCCTCACTCCCCTCTTTCTCGAAAGCAAAGGACACATTGAGGACAATGCATTCCTTTATTTCCTGTTTACTGCTCCCGTGGACACATCTGAGGGTCTTTACTTTCGCCGTTAATCAGGGAGAGAGCGTGTCTGCGGCTGCTATTAGCCCACTCAAGGCTGCCTACACTGTAAGCTGATGGCCGTATGCACGAATGCAAAGCCCTGTATTACCCACTTCACTCTCCTCTCTGCAGAGGCTTCAAAGGAAAATCAGAGCTGAGGATAAATCATACCAGAGGAGAGGACGTGAAGATGTGAAGGCATCTCTAAAATAAGCTGAGGGATTGATTTACTCATGTAAAAACACACACACCAACAGTGGGATAATATCAATGTCCTATATCTGAGATAATTTATTCATACTTTGTTGCTTCATGGAAAGAAATGACCTGATGGGGGATTCCTCCTCCTCCTCCTCCTCCTCCTCCTTATAGCGGCATACACTAACCCCTTTCATCCAACCTAATTCTAGCTTGTATACTGTAGTATGTTGCAGAGCTTATAAGTGAAGATCCATAAGATCAAAATAAATTAGTGACACCTCATTTTAACGAAGAAAAGTTCAAGAAAAAGTCATGTTTTCATATGAGGCTTAAGTCCACATCAGGCTAAATGCAGCTGAAACACTTTTTTCCTCTTTGTTTTTATAACCATTTTTGAAAATCATTAATTTCAAGATGCTTCATGTCAGACATAAAACATCCACCACATCACTTCTACACCTTGTCATCTACATCTGGGTGAAATTTGAGCTTTCTAGGAAAAACCTTGCAAGAGTTGGAGAGTTTTTAGTCTCATGTAACCAAACCCCAGACAGAGTTGTATTCACTATCTTCACTGTGCAAACAAAACCAGCTTCATCAGTGTTCAGTGTCCTCTTTTTAGTCAACTTTGAATAATAAAAATTTACATCCAAGTCGCAGGTTGTACCTCTTCAATTGGGCACATGAACATGAATGAAGATGCACAGCAATAAATAGGTCTCACCAATGATCTACATGGCTACAGCTAGCTTGGTGTGAAGGGTTAAGATATCAACTACTTTATAAGTGAGTGACAGGCCTGTTAGCCAATGAATGACTCTCTAATGGAGCCAGTATGCAAGACCACCAATCGCAATTTGTCAGGCAAGCAGGGAGCACTTGTTGGCTATCACAAGCTGTCCTGGGATGAAAACTTCTTGGAAAATGATGGGGTCACTTTTGTCTTGCAGCTAGGACTCTAATGAAAGCAAACACCTCCAGTTTTGCCAGGTTGACATTGAGGAGGAAATGCTATGAGACTGTGAAGCTGCTGTTATTGATGACAACGGACTTTACAGGAGAAATTTCACGTCTTGGAATAATTTGATGAAACAACACTTTTGATATGTTTGAACTCTGGATTCCTCTGGTGGAAAGGAGAGTGAATATTTGTATACTTTATTGTAAATATTTGATAGTAAATATCTGTTTACACTCTGATGAAGGAATGCAAATGGTGAATGGATCACGGATGACCTGGTAGAACGTAAAAGGTTAAAAGCTGCACTTTTGGACACCTTGAGTAAACAAACACAGGTGGATAATAGCCGTCTGACCCACCTGACACACTATTTTTTATCAGAACGGGCATAAATAATTCAACACCTACTATTGGGGTTGTGTGAGACAGCGTGGGCATAAATATTAAGCTCCTCGTTCACATTAAAGAGTGCTGGTGTTAATCTCAGAGGCCTCGCCACTGAACTCAAAGCAGAGCTAAGCTGCAACACGGGCGAAGTGAATGTTATCATGTCACACTCCTGCTTAAGAGGTGAAATTCTAATAAGTGTCTTTAATCTCTCTCTCTCTCTCTCTCTCTCTCTCTCTCTCTCTCTCTCTCTCCTTCTCGAATCTTCAAGAGTCAGTCATGAGCCCTCCTCGCCGATCATCGAGTTCCCATGGTGACAGGTAATTCCCTTAAGCACTCATTTCCCCACATGTGACATTGTGTGTGTCATTACATGGATCCTTCAACATACACACATTATAATGCAGATATGAATGGTTGTTTTTTTAAATATTCATCTTTGCAGTTACATTTTCTTGAAGCCTTCTCCGAGGACTTTTTAACTGGTTATGAAACAGCCTCGCTCTAACACTGATTCCCCCAAATGCAAACTGGAGCATCAGGATAAAAAAACCCACCCCTGCTGCTCTTTCCTCAGTGTTATGCTAATGCACATCAGCACTGATGAGCTGCTCTTTGAAACAAACTTGCTCGTACACCTAATATGTTGTTCATACAGTGTTTTACCAACTGAACACACTTTGCTTTCTGCAGTCTATCCATGTCACAGTACAGAAATGTACACATACACATGCTTTATAATGCTGCAGTAACCCTTAATACTGACCTTTACATTCTTATAGATTTTATTTTATAGTTTAAGCCCTCTGAGGCAGGCTCAAGCAATCGAAGAAAATCAATAAAATCAATCATGAATGTAGCTTTTCTTAAAGCCCCTGTAAGGAACTTTCATGGTGTGGCTAATCAACCTCAACACCAACTCAAATATAGATTTATATTAACACAAATGCACAAATCTTTAACATGCAGGAGCTCTCAAGCTTTACTGTTCCTTGGTCCAGATGTCTTATTTCCCGATTGTACAAGTGCTGCTCTCAGATGTCGTCTTGTCCTGTCAAGTTCGGTGAACAATCGTACAAATGTGGAAGAGAAAGTGAAGAAGATATTATGTGTTTGATTAACTGTGAAGAAGTAATATCAAAGGGACTGTGCAGTTACGTAACTCTGTTATTTAAAAAGTGACAGCGAGCAAACTACATATATTTAGTGCTACTCACAGCCTGAGAAGTGTTTGTGACATGTAAAGTAAGTGAATCCTGGTTGTGTCCTACCAGTGCTCATCTACCAACTCCAACCTCACCAAGCAGAGCAAACATAACCTGGCTCTTCATTTTATTGAAACACTCTCAGGTTTGAATGAATCACTGCAGAATAACTGCTCCAAAAGGGTTGGACTGAAAACCAATGTGAACAGCTTAGCTTTTGAGCTCATGTTTCAGGCTTTACCTCATATTCAGGCTTTAGCTTGTGTTTTAAGCTTTAGCTCATGTTTAAGTCTTTAGCTCTTGTTTCAGGCTCTAGCTCTTGTTTCAGGCTTTAGTTCATGTTTCAGGCTTTAGCTCATGTTTCAGGCTTTAAGTCATGTTTAAGGCTTTAGCTCATGTTTCAGGCTTTAGTTCATGTTTCAGGCTTTAGCTCATGTTTCAGGCTTTAAGTCATGTTTAAGGCTTTAGCCCATGTTTCAGGCTTTAGCCCATGTTTCAGGCTTTAGCTCATGTTTCAGGCTTTAAGTCATGTTTAAGGCTTTAGCTCATGTTTCAGGCTTGAGCTCATGTTTTAGTCTTTAAGTCATGTTTCAGGCTTTAGCCCTTGTTTCAGGCTTGAGCTAATGTTTAAGTCTTGAGCTCATGTTTTAGTCTTTAAGTCATGTTTTAGTCTTAAGCCCATGTTTCAGGCTTTAGCTCATGTTTCAGGCTTTAAGTCATGTTTAAGGCTTTAGCTCATGTTTCAGGCTTGAGCTCATGTTTTAGTCTTTAAGTCATGTTTCAGGCTTTAGCCCTTGTTTCAGGCTTGAGCTAATGTCTAAGTCTTGAGCTCATGTTTTAGTCTTTAAGTCATGTTTTAGTCTTAAGCCCATGTTTCAGGCTTTAGCCCATGTTTCAGGCCTTAGCTCATGTTTCAGGCTTTAGCTCATGTTTTAGGCTTTAGCTTACGTTTCAGGCTTTAGCTCATGTTTCAGGCCTTAGCTCATGTTTCAGGCCTTAGCTCATGTTTTAGGCTTTAACTTATGTTTCAGGCTTTAGCTCATGTTTCAGGCTTTAGCTCATGGCTCTTACTTTAGCTCATGTTTCAGGCTTTATCTCATGGTTCAGGCTTTAGCTCATGGTTCAGGCCTTAGCTCATGTTTCAGGCTTAAGCTCATGTTTTAGTCTTTAAGTCATGTTTCAGGCTTTAGCTCATGTTTTAGTCTTTAAGTCATGTTTCAGTCTTTAGCTCATGTTTAAGGCTATAGCTCATGTTTCAGGCTTAATCTCATGTTTTAGTATTTAGCTCATAATTCAGGCTTTAGCTCTTGTTTAAGGCTTTAGCTCATGTTTCAGGCTTTAGCTCATGTTTTAGTCTTTAGCTCATAATTCAGGCTTTAGCTCATGTTTCAGGCCTTAGCTCATGTTTTAGTCTTTAAGTCACGTTTCAGGCTTTAGCTCATGTTTCAGACTCTAGCTCATGTTTCAGGCTTTAGCTCATGTTTCAGACTCTAGCTCATATTTCAGGCTTTAGTTCATGTTTTAGTCTTTAAGTCATGTTTCAGGCTTTAGCTCATGTTTCAGACTCTAGCTCATGTTTCAGGCTTTAGCTCATGTTTCAGACTCTAGCTCATGTTTTAGGCTTCAGCTCATGTCNGTTTCAGGCTTTAGCTCATGTTTCAGACTCTAGCTCATGTTTCAGGCTTTAGCTCATGTTTCAGACTCTAGCTCATGATTTAGGCTTCAGCTCATGTCTCCAGCTTTAGCTCATGTTTAAGGCTTTAGCTCATGTTTCAGGCTTTAGCTCATGTTTCAGACTCTAGCTCATGTTTCAGGCTTTAGCTCATGTTTCAGACTCTAGCTCATGATTTAGGCTTCAGCTCATGTCTCCAGCTTTAGCTCATGTTTAAGGCTTTAGCTCATGTTTCAGGCTTTAGCTCATGTTTCAGACTCTAGCTCATATTTCAGGCTTTAGCTCATGTTTCAGGCTTTAGCTCATGTTTCAGACCTTAGCTCATGTTTCAGTCTCAAACAAATGTTTTAGGCCTTAGTTCATGTTTGGGCTCGTATTTCAGACTTTAGCTCATGTTAAGTCTTTAGCTCATGTTTCAGGCTTGAGCTCATGTTTCAGGCTTTAGGTCATGTTTAAGGCTTTGGCTCGTACTCCATCCCTCTCAAGTTTAGCTTCCTTCTGCTCATTTGTCTATCTTATATATTTTTTCAAACAGCCAAGCTCTGGTTTCCACTTTTCTCACTTAGTAAACTACAGAATTAAATTTCATGAATTTTTATCAGTCAAATATCTGGATATGAGACTCTTTTAAGATCACTAAAAAAAATCCTCACTGTCACTTCAATAAAGCTCCTTAATACGAAATTTATCAACACGTTTGATTCATTGATCTCACATAAACATGAACAAAAACACTTCATGTTGCTGTTCCTGCAAGCAGCTGCATGTTCAAAGACAAAAACAGCCCCTTAAGGAGGTGACATTCTCTGGTTAAGTTCCTTTGAGAGCATAAACTGTACCAGTGGTTAACATGAAAAAAGAGGTAATCACAGCTTCTGTAGGAGGAACTTTGATGATAAAAGGTCATTTTTTTTTCTCCTGAATAATACAGGTCTATGCACATACATATAAAAAGCCTTTGATAATACATGAGATGCATAAACAAGGTAACACCAAGTCATCTGCTTTGGACTTTTATGCATGATTTACTTTGACGCAGAGAAGAAGGGTGATGCTTTGCACTTCTTAAACAACATATAGCTCGTATGTTTTGTTCAGCCGTGTGTGACAAACCGCTTCAGATTTATATTTGCAGAGCAAAACGACCCACATTTGAGTCCTGGATAAATAATGTATCATCTGGGGATTACAGTAGGACATGAATTCCCTCTGAACATTGATTGTTTTGATTACAAACAGTCTGTTCTCTTTCATTATGTAACCCTGTAACTCCCCGCTGATTTCCAAGGAATGTTCCCCCAGAAAACGTTCAGATTCATTTTAAATGAAAGCACCTTATCGCTGTCTCGGTTTATTCTGGTTTTCAGCTGAAATGTCTTGACAGCAGATGTTCTTCTCCTCACCCCGCAGGACCTCCACCGAGACCCTGCAGAGAAATAACAGCAGCAACTCTGGCGTTATTCTGGACATCTCCTCCCTCAAGATGGCAGAGGTGGTGGATACAGAGGTGCCTCCTCTTCCTCCTCGCTATCGCTTCAGGGACCTGCTGCTGGGGGACCAGACGTTTCAGAACGATGACAGGTAGAATAAAAGGAGAAAAAGTAAAAAAAAACACACTTTATGTTTATCTTCCACAGTCTGTGAGAAGCTACCTACGGGGGATTTTATTTGTGTGTGTGTTCATACATTTTCATGTTCAAAACCTCGACGGACACTTGAAACAGTGTTCGCAGCAGCTTATGATATTCCACACCTTCCAGGATTTGCAGTTTTTGCTGAATATACCGCTCTATCCCTGAAGCTACCTGCTACGTTTCTGCTGTGGTTACTGTTTTTCCTACATTTCCCAGAATGACCTCTCACGACAACCCCCCAGAGATGCGGCGGGACTTGTATTCAGCTGTCGGTTTTTATGTGTAGGTGTACGCAGCAGTGGAAATAGAAACAGAGCAGTGAGAGATTGTGTAGTGAGAATAATAGTCAGACTGTGGCTTTGTTGCTTTTGTGTTTCGGGGTATTTGGAGCACATCCGCATCTTTTTATCTGATCTCGTTTAATTACCATATTAGTGCAGATGAGGAACATGCAAACTCGTTCCAACAAAGCAAACAGATTCAGAGATGTACAGTCTGATTGCTTTAATAAGAGACTGCACTAGATTTCTGTTTAATCATATTACACTCACGCTACACTGCATTTTCATCTCGCCCTGATTGAAGCATGAAATGGCCCTTCTTTGGACCTCGACTGGTGCCGCTTCATCGTTCGTCGCTCTCATAAGAGTTCAATTATCGCTCCGCTCGGAGAAGCAGACCGACAGATGCTGCTTCCTGCCCGAGAGCGAGGGGAAGGATTGGCCCAGCATCCACCGCGGCGCTGTGGCGGAGTGCTGCAGAGCTCTCCGTGGTGCTGAAATGAAGCCGTCTCACTGCAGGGTCAGGAGCTGCTTGAGTGCTGGCGTGCAGAGATGAAATGAGTGCATTCTTTGTAAACTTCCCCGTCAGATTAAAGCTCCACATGTGACACATTAGCGTTATCGCACTCATACATCTGCCTCCATGTGTTTGTCAGAGGATCTCTTTAAGATTGTAACGTTGTGGTCGTTTTATTAAAAGCAGCAGCTTGAGGCGCTTTGGCATTTTAGACACGGTTGATGTATAATCAGGACTGTTGCTTACGGATAAAGTTTGCCAGCTTCTGAGAAAAAAAGGAGAGGTTTTCAGGATTTAATATCTGACAGTGACAGGTCCTGATCTGATATTTGAGCTTGCTAAGATAATACAGTTGTGCCTAAAAGTTTACACACCCTCCAGCTGAATTTTCTGATTTGTTGGCCTTTTCTCAGAAAATATGAATGATAACAAAAAAACCTTTCTGTCACTCATAGTTACTGGTTGGGTGAAGACATTTATTAACAAACAACTGTGTTTACTCTTTTTAAATTATAATGACAACAGAAACTTCAAAAATGACCCTGTTCATATTTTTATACACACACTGATTACAAGCAAATAGATCACAGGTGAGGATGGTTACCTTTAGTAGGCATTCACACACATTTGTGTCCACTTTTGTGCATTTATCAGGCCAAAACCACCAGTTGTGTTAACTTCTTAACAGGGTCGTTTTTAGTAGTCACTAACCATGAGTGACAGAAAGATTTTTGTGTTCTCATTCATATTTTCTGAGAAAAAGTTTAAAAAAATCAGAAATTCTGCTGGAGGGTGTAAACTTTTCGGCACTACTGTATTTGCACGAGTGGTAAAAGAGTGGAACTGCACACTTTTGTTTTGTATGTTAACAACAATGAATACAATAGAGCATTAGGGCCACATAAAGAAAAAAAATCTATGAAGTGGCAAATTTGCCAGTTTATTTAAGTGGCAAAATTACAAGATTAAAAGTTGAAAATTTATTACTTCAGGGGTGCAGATGGCCTAGTGGATTAGGTTGAACACCATGAGGTTCAAATCCAACCTGCAGCCTGTTTCCAGCATGTCACTCCCCACTCTTTCCCCCTTTCCTACTCTATTCACTGTTCTTTCCCTATCGAAATAAAGCCAAAAAAAGAATTTAAAAAGAAAAATGTGCTACTTTATGTAATCGAAAGTCCCAGATGTAATGATGATGCACATGCACCACCAAGTTTGAGAGATGCAGATGCATTAACATGGCTATGTCGTGTGTTTGTATGTTTATAACAATATAATGTCTCTGGGCTAAAACCAGTAGTATCTCCTTATTGCTGAGTCTGAGTCAAAAGTAAAACCTGATAATCAATCAAGTTGGCCCATGATGCAATAAAACACAGCGTGAAAACAATCTAGTGAGAACCAAACTCGCAAATTTGCCACTTGGTAAAACTTCTTTTCCCTTAAGTGGCCCCAATACCCCGTCATAAATAAATGCAAAAGAAAAATTGAATCTTAAAATTCAACCCACAACTTTTTTGAAACTTGTGCCTGAGTTGAGATGGCTTGCTGTGAAACAAGGAATATAAATAATCAACATTTCTGAGACTATCTCATGTTTTGCTTTTGCCCTTATCATAACAGATTGTTGCGTTTTTGTTGCGTTTTTGACCAATATGTCCCCGGAAAGCGACTGTAGGATGCTTTGAAGCAGATGTTATTGCTGGGATGTGTCTGGTGCTGCATGTGTGTGTTCTGTAATAAAGTTTAGGTGTGGCTGCTGTTCCGCATAAATGTATTTATTATCAAGTTTTCAAGGTTGGGCGAACTCTGATTGCTCAGTTACACTGACTCATTAGCGTTAAGCAGCATAATTAGATGAGAAGATTGTCTTAAATGCTGATCACTGCTCAATTTGAAAATGCACAGATCGGCTCTGATCCAGTAGTTGAGATATGTGTAACAATGGCCAAAAGACAAAAGCTCCAACTGCAAAACAAACCAGAAAAAGGAGGGAAACATCTCCTATGTGCACTTTGCAAGGCACTAATTCTAAGTGTGTATTGATTGATTGATTAATACAGTAGCATTGTCTAAAATCTGTGTATCATGCATTCAGTATCTTAAACAAACAACATTCTGTTAAAAAAACAGTCTTCTCAAAAAAGTGGATTTTGCAGACAAAAGGTTTTGGGGACTTCCTGAGTAGAAAGGGCATTTTCATCCTAGCTTTGTGTTTCTATTTTAGTTCTTTATTTGCCTTTTGATCACCAAAATACTCACCACTGCCATTTTCCAGAAGTTTTGAGGCTTGTCTCTGCACTGTTTGGCGTGTTATAAGCCGGGTGCTTTATGGCATTTGCGCGGAAACTGCTTTCTTCTGGCAACTCGACCATGCATCCCTTTTTTCTTCAAGTGCCTCCTTATTGTGCATCTTGAAACAGCCAGACCTCATTCTTTCAGAGAGCGTTGTATTTCTGCTGAAGTTATTTGTGGGTTTTTCTTTGCATCCTGAACGATTTTCCTGGCAGTTGTAGCTGAAATGTTTATTGGTATATCTGATCGTGGTTTGGTTTCAACAGAATCCCTCATTTTCCACTTCTTGATTAAAGTTTGAGCACAGCTTATCACTCGATTTCTTAGATATCTTTTTATATTGTTTTCCTACAGATCCTTTGACAATTCTTTTACTTTCCTCATGACTCAGAATCCAGAAATTTCAGTGCAGCACTGGATGAAAGATCAAAGCATCTGTCAGGAGCTCAGAAACTCACTGACCTTTTATACACACACTCTGATTACAAGCTAATAGATCACAGGTGAGGATGGTTACCTTTAGTAGACGTTCATACACATTTGTATAAACTTTTGTGCATGTTATCAGGCCAAAATCACAGTTTTTTAATTAATAAATGGCTTTACCCAACCACTAACCATGAGTGAGGATATACCCTGGTGGCATAGAAGCTAACAACTATAAACCTGCAGGAGCAGCAGGGAGCTGTTCAAATAATCAGCTCATGTTTACCCTCTGATATCACAGATAATCTGCAGCCCCGTCGTGCCGTTTACACAACCTGTTTGACGAATCGCCGCCAAACCAAGAACCAACAATGTCCTGGCAAATCTCCTTTTCCAAACGTGGCTTTGTGCCTCAGCTCAGAGAATCAGGGTTGCATAACCGAACAAACATTTCATCTAATTGTTTTTTGTCATTAATTTGCATCGCTGCTCTTGCCTTTGGCGGCGTGTGTGTGTGTGTGTGAGCGAGTGAGTGTTATCTCTCCTCTCCAGGCTCTGGTTGGTTGGTTGGTTACAGCAGCTGTATCTCAGGACAGAGTCAATAACAACCCTGGATTGCTTTTTGTTTGTAAAATTACCTCATTGATCAGGCTCCCGGGTGAAACATCTTGTGCGTTTTGAGTGAAGGATCCCCCTCCTCTTCTTTTTTTCTGTCCGTCTCTGTTGACTCGCCCTCTGTCCGTCTCTTGGACGCCCTGTGGAAAATTGCTGTCAGTATGTTTTATATCCTGGCCTTTTGTCCGACACACAACATAAGAGCAGCGGTTGACCACTTCCCCCACACGCACAGCTCCGTGTTCTGTATCTGGGGAAGTGATTAGTGCGTTCTGCTATAGATGCTTTGTTTTCTTTATGAGGACATGACGGACGATGAAGAAATGCACGAGAGAGTTTACATTAAAGATTAATTTCATGTATGCAGAGCCTTGAATGCTTGGATCTGCCTGCTTGATGTGCATGTGTTGCAGGAACGAACCCTCATTATCAGAGAATTGTTCTGCTAATCACCATTAAACGGCAAAGGCTGATTAAGGTTGGTTGCCGGGCTACCAACGTTCATACACCTGAGGGAGTGCGTGTGTGTGAATGTGTGTGATTGTGGATGATACAGGATGTTATCAGAGATGTATAATTTTCACACATCTGTACGCGAAGCAACACTCCAGCATTTGATTCCTCCAAACAAACAACAGCTGTGAACTCCTGCGTCTCACACACACACACACACACACACACCTCTCCACATCGAGCACTTGATAGATAAATAAGGACGCGGTCGAGTTATTGATGCCGTCTTATGGCGCCGCTCTGTAATTTGCGTGTTGATGAGCTCTGGAGTGGAAACGGAAGCAGACCATGTCACTGGGCTTCAGGGACGCTCTGTTTCTCGTTGGATGATCTTCTTCCACGTCCTTGTGATTTGTGATGTCATTAATTTCCTGTGCGGATGCCCCCTGGAGTGGAAAGCCCATCTACAGTTTAACCCCTTGGGGAAAGTAAGACCTGATCCCCCTCCTCCCCTTGATTCCTGATTCCTGCCCCTACGGCCTTTTGCATCTGTTTCAGAGCATCTGTCATCGTGCTCTAAAGGCTGTGGGTTGACAGACTCGGGCAGTTACGTGAATAATAACGCTGCGAGAAAAGGTCTTCAGATGGAGGAAGAAAAAAAAGCCGCAAGCAGCTTTGATTGCAGTGTTGTGATTGAAAACACTGAACTTGGCACACTCTTTTTTTTCCTTTCAAATGTCAGTTAACAATGAATATATTACACTTCTATCTCTCAATAACTCAGGTTTAGCCAAGTATCAGTTAAAAAAATCAAAAAAACAGTTCATGATCTACAAAAAAACATCTTTAAAATTTAGAGCCTGACCGATATGGGATTTTTGGAACCAATGCTGATACCGATACTAGGGGCAAAAGAAAGCTGATAACCCACATATCTGCTGATACATAAAATAAGACCATTGATATACACAGGATATATACCGTACATGAACACAAATTGTTATCATACCCAAAATATGATTTTGGATATGACACAGCAACGTTAAAACGCCGTGCGAGAGGTCCCGGGTTCAAATCCCGGACGAGCCCCCATTTGTTACGCCCCAGCTAAAAGTGGCCCTATGGGGCTAACAACAATCCACAAAAGATTCACATAAAACATACTGAAACACACTTTAAACAATACAAAAAGGGATTTATTTAGGAAAACACCAGGAACAAAGTGCAACAACTAAAACACAAAACAAAATCCCAAATTGAGAGGCAGCAGGGCAGCAGTCTTTTAAGTAGTTTAAGCAGTTTTATAAAGGGTTGGAGGTGGGCTGTGAAACTTTTTGAGACTTACAGGTGGGCCCTGAATTGGAAAAGGTTGGGAACCACTGCTCTATGTATTAAAATAAAGGATAAAATTGTATCAAAGGAGAGCAATGGGAACAATTTCAGAGGACTCCAGCACCAACTGCTGCTGCATCAGTTTTTTTAATACACACTAAAGCCGCACGCTCCATTACGAGAGTCCAGTGCATAGAAAAATTCATACGTGCACAAATTTTATGGCGCAGAAGGTCACACCTGAGCAAGAGAGAGAGAGAGAGAGAGGGGCTTTTACAGTATTTATATCAACACATTTTCACGTTGCGTTTCCACGAGAGAGTAGGCGATACAATCCTCCACCACGGTGTATGTCACTTCATAATGCAGAGCTGTGATGTGATGGATTTAAGGGCATGTGAAGTGAAAAAAAAAACCACACACAGCAGTGTCGTAATGCAGCCAATAAAGATCCTGTCACACCGAGGTGACATTAAAAGCTTTTTAAACATCTGAGTGAACGATTAAGAGGAAGAGAGGAGGCGTCGCAGAAAGGAAGACGAACCACAGAAAGCAGACACGTAATGTTGCGTAACAGAATCCAGTTCTTCTTTTGTTTCTCACTGTGCCAAGGTTACCGTCTCATATTGAAGGCGCTGTGAGGACGGGTTGACTTTTATATATTTGTTTGTTCATGATCCAGGATTTAAAATAAGATCATCAGCACCAGAATTAGCTGTTGTCCCTCAATGCTATATCTTAGTTTCTTGAAAGAGCATGAATCCATCCAAGCAGACATCTACAGACCCACCTAACTTGCATTATTTCTTTCTGCACTGTTGCAAAGTTAACTCCCTAGTTCCCACCCAGTTCTAGCCTATATACTAGGGCTGAACAATTTATCGTTTTCTCATCAAAATCGCAATTTCAGACATCATGATCATGTGATCGTCAAAGCTGTGATTTTTTTGCTCCTGACTGAACCAGGATTTGTTATTTCAGCTGTTTCACACACACGTCTTGAGTGTAAGACTGCTTGGAAAGATCCTTTTTTTTCCTTGGGATTGTTGAATTTTATTTTGATTATCCCTTTTTTAACTTAGTCTTCTTTAAATTGTTTTGTATTTTATCTTTTTTCACTTAACACAATTAAGGATATTTTGCACTACATCATTTTTTAAAGTTAAGGCCTGATGGCTAATAAACAAGCGTATTGGGAGGCTTATACACAAGACCACCATGCCCTATTGGCCAGTCAAGCAGGAAGGGGCTATTTTATAGTCTCAGGTTACCAAAAACGGAAGATGTGTCCTCGTTTTCCACTGTCCAAGCTGAAGTCTTTGCGTAAATAAACCAGCTTTATCAGTGCTCAGTGTCTTCTTTGTAGTCAACTTTGTTCTCTCTGTGAAAAGGTTTGCGAAATACCCTGAAATTAAAGCCCCTGGTCATGGATTGTACCGCTCCTGTCACACAGCATAAAAGAGGGCTGTGAAGCAGAGGGAACTTCCTGTATAAATCAGGCTCTCCTGGCATCAAATCTCCGTGTATCAAGATGGGGACACTTTTGTCTTGTAGCCAGAAGTCTAAGAAAATAAAATATGTCAAGTTTTGCCAGATTCACGTTGAGGAGGAAATGCTATAAGACTGTGAAGCTGCTGTTATTGATGAGAACGGACACGACAGACAGACAAACAACGGACTTTACAGGAGAAATTTCACCACTTGGAATAATTTGATGAAACAACACTTTTGATATGTTTGAACTCTGGATTCGTCTGGTGGAAAGGAGAGTTAATATTCAGGGTACGGGCGTCAGGCTGTGACGTAACGACCCCAGACATCCCAGTTGTTGTGATCACCATCTGAGCAATTCTTTCACTAATTACGTTTTGTTGGTGAAGTAAACTGTGAAACGAAATTCCGATGTTTGACAAATACGTTAGTGTTTATACTTAAATGACGTCAGAAGAATGGCAAAGTGCGAACTAAGAGGTTGAACAAGGAGCCGAATGTGACACCACTACAATGAAGTTGATGTTCTCTGTTGAAGTCCAGCTTTGTTTTGAAATTGTGTTTGATCTCTTCTTCACTTCAGTAACAAGGCAGATTAGTTCTTGTGTCCTATCAGCACTCAGGTTTACCAATCGGAGTTAATATCAGATCATTACTAGAAAACATAAGTCGTACACAGCTGCGTATGGAGACTGATAAATCCTCTGAGCTGTATAAGTGAATGTAAATCAATGCAACAGATTTCTGACTAACTCCAAGGTCAGTTCAGTCGTTTGGTTTGTTTCCAATGTACAGATGTGAAAAACCTTGAAGAAGCCAGTGTGTCTGTGTTTGTCTCATTCGTTATCTTGCTTGAAGGTCTTCCTCCGTTTCGTTTCCTCCCTCGCAGAGTTTGATCAAGACTCATATTACAGACAAACTCTGCATAAGTGTGTCTCTCCCAGGCTGCACTCCTGCAGTTATCTGAAAACGCTGAATCTCGTCCTGAATATTAAATGAGCAGGAATCTAAAAGTGCGCACGCCGCTCAAGGGCGCCGTGGCTGTTAGTCCTCCGTGACTTATTGGACCTCGTCATCCTGATCTATCAGTCTCACCCATCACTCCTCCTCCTCCACCTTTCCTCTTTCATCTCTTATCTCACATCTCCTGGAAGTTTCTCTCTCCTCGCAGCTTCCTCGGCTTCGCTCGCTCGCTCGAGCAGAAATCATCCGAGCATCAAATCCCAGATCTGCTGCAGCGTTGGTGCAAACAAACAGCTGCTTCTGCCACTATCGGTGCAGGATGCCGGTCTCAGGAGGAAGCCGTACTCTGCCTGAGTTTAGCTCTGTTGTGTTGCTCTGGGTGGATACAACAATCCTATAATAGGCCTCTGTGGGGAACAACACAAACCTTTATATCAGAACACGACCTTTTTGTGTGAACCAGAAACATGTTGTAAAGGTTTCTCTGTAGGGCTGAACGGTGAGAAAAAAGATCTTATTGCGATTTTTCTGGCAGATACAGCGATTTCAATTCGATTCACCATTTCCTTTAAATCAAACTTTTGTGAATTTTTTTACAATTCAAAGTCGATTTACAAACTTGACAGAAAATTACATCAAACCATTGAAACATCAAAAGCTTTTACTCTAATGTGAGGATGAAAATAAAAACTGAAGGTAAGAATTGTTCCTGACTTTGAGATAAAAGGTCAATATTTTAATATGAAAAGTGGAAATTTTGAGAAATAAAGACAAAATTCCGAGACAAAAAGTCAATAACTTTCAGAGTTTAAGAAATTAATTTAATGTTATGTGAAAAAAAGTCCAAACTTTCTCATTTAAGGTCAAAATTGTAAGATGACAAAAGTCTAAGATAAAAAGTCTACGTTTTCAAATACAGGCAATGTTTGGGAGAAAAAGTTGAAATTTTGATATAAAAAGTCAAAACTCTAAGATTTAAGTCAAAATTATGTGAAATAAATACAACATTAAAGGATAAAAGATTAAAAAATTTTTTTTTTTTTAAGGAGATTCTTAGATAAATAGTCGAATTTTGACTTTTCTCAAATCCCTTAAACCTATTCCTGTTATTTCTAAACCGGACTTTCTAAACTGTATTTTTAGTTATAAAAACTCAAGAACAAAAAGAGCTATCTTTGACTCTTGACTTAAAAATGATGAATCGCAAAATATTCCTAATTGTGTCAAGTTAAATACAATAAAATACAAAACAATTCAAAAGAAAATTCAACAATCCAAAGGAAAACTTAAGCCATAAAAGTTCAAAATTGGAGACTAAAAGTCAATATTTCGAAATACTTAAGTCAAAACGTTGTTTTCGTCTAAATTCTGGAATAAAAAGACAAAATTTGAGCTAAAAGTCAAAGTTATGAGATAAAGAGACAAAATTTTGAGATAAATAGTTGCGGTTATGAGACGAAAAGTCAAAATTTAGAAGCAAAAAGTCAAAATATTGAGAGATTAAAGTAAAAATTTTGAGATTAAAGCACAAAATTTTGAGCTAGAAAGTTGGAAGTTGTGAGAAAAAAAGATGAAATTTTGAGATAAAGTTTCAAAATTAAAATTAAAAAAAAAAAATATATATATATATATATATGCATATATGCTTGTAAAATCTTTAAAGTCCTTGACCAAGGGAAAAAGGATCTTTTTTTAACAGTTTTGCATCCAAAAACAGCTGACACAACAGATCCTGGCTCAGTCAGGGGGGGGGGAAAATCGCAGCTTTGGCGTCAAATGATCACGATATCTAGAACTGCGATTTCGTATAGGAAACGACAAATTGTTCAGCTCTAGAAGGCCATGTCGTGATTTAACCTAATTTCCCTAACAATTACGCCATCAAATCAAGACTTTCACCCGTCTTGAGTAAAAAAAAAAATCATGGAATTTGAACCAAGAATTGCTCAAATGAAACCCAACCCCAGCGTCTGCCCCCTGCGACCTCAGAAAGGAAGACGCGGTTGAGATGATGGATGGATACAGTGAAAGGAAATCCAGCATTAGCAGCTCTAAACGACTGATTTACAAGCTGCGGAGAAAGCGTCTCTGTGTTCCTCTCACATCACTCATGCTGGAACGCCGCGTTTGTGAAACTGCTGCTTGATTCGCGTCAGCGCCGGGTCGCTGGTGTAAGTGCTGCTATTTGACTCACAAACAGTGTTAAGAGTTGATTTAGTAGCCAATTAACGCCACTCAATCTCTGGACGTTAATCCCATCTGCTCCCTGTCTGATTAGAGAAGTGATCTGCGATACCATTGGATGCACCGAGAAAAGATTTACAGACCTAATTTTCTCCTCCTCCTCCTCCTGCTTTCTGCTGCTGGATTCTGTCGTATGAAAGAGTTTCTATTTCTGACGTTACAGAGGCTCCACCACCCGCTGGCAGACTGAGAAACAAACCCACACACACACACACACAGACTCGGATGTATAATCAGACACTCACAGGTGCATGCATACCTGTGTGTCTGCAGAGCACACACACACAGACACCTGCACACACACACATGCTCACTCACAAATAGACCAATTGCTTGTTAGACCGGTGACTTCAGCGTGATTGCTCCTCTTCAGCTCCCACACAGCCAAGCAGTCATAACAGCCCTCTGACACACAACCCTGGAGATAATGACAGCTCAGGAGGGAGAGAGAGGGAGAGAGAGGGAGACCCCCCCCTCCTCTCCTTCCCCCTGCTCACTGTACGCCCACATCCGCAGAGAGAGAGAGAGAGCGAGCGGGAACACAAGGCCACACATATTCTAACGGCACAGACGGGCTTGTTGCCTCAATAACGCTGGAGTGAGACACGAGGAGGAGCAGAGGAGCGTGCATTAGCTCTCAGGTTTGTTTTAATGTTGTTGTGAAGAGAAACTTTACGAGCTTCAGCCTCACTTTTATAAAAGTCCTATCAGGTGAAGTCACGTCTATGATCAGACCGGCTGTAAACAAAATCGCTAAGACTGTAAGAGGAAACACTTCACTTTACAGGTCGGCAGATTTCATCAGCCTGGTTCCCTTTAACAGCTGAGTCCCAACAAATAAACGCCAGGAGTAATTTACTTCAAAATTCAAAGAAGAAGACGTTGATTGGTGTTTAAAGATTCTTGTTATAGGGGTCAATGACAAAAAGAGGGTCTAAAAACGTATTTTTAAAAAGTTCTTTGAAAATGGATAAAAACATATTTCTGAGTAAAGAATTATGTTTTCTAACAGATTTCAGTAGTTGACCAACATTTCAAAGATTTTAGGTTCATTATTTTTTAGTATTTTTAATTTAAACACCCAAAAATGTCAGGTGGCGCAACCAAATATATGAAAATATATTTATATGTTCCTGTTATTTTTTCTGTGTGAAATTATTGGCAAGTATCTCTCAAGTGTCTGTAGTGACTCATACATTTTCATTTTGTGTGTTTCATTTCTTTTATTTGTGAATAAGATAAATAATTTGATGTTAAAATAACATTTGACATTATTACATTGGTTGTACCACCTGACATGGAAATTGTTCCAGTCACCAATGAAGTGAAAAAACCTTTTTTATCAGTATTTCAGAGAAATCTACAAACTTTTCCACTTGGTCACAAATGTCATTTGGGCTCCTCTGGCTGATGCAGTTTCCTGTTTCCTGTTTTATTCTCTTCACTTTAAAATAAAAGTCTAATGTTACGGTTGCACCACCCTGACATTTGACAAGGTGAAAATTACGGGACAAAAGTTTTTTATATTTCTCAACAGCTTTAAAATTCTTTTTATTTTCAAAGAATGTTTTAGTTGAAAAGGTTCAAGCATAAAATAATGCCACTGTATTTTTAATTTCCATTTACAATAACTGACATTCAATTTTTAGAGTTTAATTACTGTGGATACTTGTCAGGACGGTTGGTGGTGGACTGTAAAACCCCCAAACTCCTTGGTTTTGTGTTTTTTTGTACAATATAAAATTATCAAATTTCTACACAAGTTTATTGTGAGGTTTCATAGAATAAAGAAATACATGTGATGAAATACTCAATTCATGATGGAAGGAAATATTGCACTCGGACACAAAAAAGGGACGTCACGTCATTGACCCATAGACAGATTGCTCCTGCGCCAAGACCCTGAGATATAAAGGCAGAATTGTGAGGTTAAAAGACCATCATGATAACAAAAAAAGTAATAATCATGAGATAAAAAGGCATAAGCATGATGCAAAAAGAAATAATCATGAGATAAAAAGTTGTGATCATAAGATAAAAAGTCAAACTTTTGAGTAAAAAAAGCAAGAATTGTGAGATAAAAAGTCATGATCAAGAGATTAAATCAGAATTAGATGCTTTCAGTTACAGTTTCTCCCATTCAGACAGTGTTTAAAATATAGAAAGAACAAATATAAACATGTACATCTTATACAACGAAAATGAAAAATAAACATAAGATATAAAGATATAAAATATAAAATACAATGAGATAAGATAATAAAATAATAAACAAAAATCAAATCAAATATGTACAATCTACTTAAAATCTACAGTTATATACATACTGACACAATTATGGGACAAAGTCAGAGTTGTGAAACTAAGAGACCATCATGGGATAAAAAGTAGGAATAGTGACATAAAAAGTCCTAATCATGAGATAAAAAGTCAGAATCATGAGTTAAAATAAAGAATTGTGTGGTCAAAATTCAGAAAAGTGAGATAAAAAGTAATAATCATGTGATAAAGATACAGAATTGTAAGATAAAACGTCAGAATTTTGAGTAAGAAAATAAAATTGTGACATATAAAGTCATAAATCTGAGTTTAAAAGTAAAATGGTACAGGAAAAAGTCAGAAACATTAGTTAAAAGCAAAAAGTGTGTGATTAAAAAGTCATAATCATTAGTAAAAGGCAGAATTGTGAAATAAAAAGTCATTATTATAAGATAAAAAGTCAAAATAGTGAGAAAAAAGTCATGATCAAGAGATGAAAGGGCAGAAATGTGAGACTAAAAAGGACCATCATGGGATAAAAAGTCAGAATTGGGAGAAAAAATGTCAGAATGGGGGGATAAAAAGTCGCATTCATGAGATAAAAAGTCAGAATTTGAGTTAAAGAGTAAGAAATGTGAGATGAAAAGTCATAAGCATGAGATAAAAAGTCATCATGAGACAAAAAGTAAGAAAAGTGAGAAAAAGTCATAATAGTGAGATTAAAAGTCTTAATCATGACATAAAAATATAGAATTGTGAGATGAAAAGTCATAATAGTGAGATGAAAAGTCATAAACATTGTATAAAAAGTAAGGATAGTCAGATTAAAAGTCATGATTATTAGAGAAAAACTAAATTGTGAGATATTCATGACATAAAGATACAGAATATGGAGATAAAAAGTCTAAATCATGAGATAATAGTGACTAAACTTGGGGATAAATTCAAATAGATGGATTTTAAAAAGTATGCTTAGTTATTTTTTAATTCTAATGAAACTTTCAGACCCATTAAGTGTGAAACTGGTACTGTAGAATTTTATTCTCTCATTTCTAATGTGGTTGGCGTGCACATGGAGTGAGATCTTAATGTGATTCAAAGATCAGTTTGTGTGAACATCACTCACGTTAAGTCTCAGTGAAAGAAAAACAAAACAACCTGAACGCCTTCAGACGTTTCTACCTGGAGTAGTGACCCTCATGTCGCCTCGATTGTTCCTCTGATGTGCTTGAAAGGACTGGTGACACGCACGGTTACGCTTAGCAACCAGAGCTTGCAATTTCGACCATAGGTGGCATTAGTCACCGCCATCAGCGGCGCAGAGTGGGTGGGCGACTCTTGAGGGCCTGCTCGTCTTATTCTCCTCATCATCATCATCATCAGTAGCAGCAGCAGCATCAGAGCGGCTGTGTCTTTGACGTGCTGTCGAATTAGGGTTGTTACTGTCACAATGAAGCAGACGCTCACAGGGGGGGGGGCATGTTTCTTGATCCGTGCAGCCAGATAACTGGAGACTGAGGCGTTCCTGGAAAAGCACGGTGAAGCTGGAAGAATGTGAATCTGTCTTAAAGCTGTTACCACATGAAATCATTGGGAACATAACAGCAGCTGAGGTGCACAAACACAGAGGGACGGCTCAAATGTGACAGACAATTAAAGAAAGCCCGCCAGGAGAAATTTATCGAACCAGGGGGGAAAAAAAACAAGCTCCTTTTTCACCCTTTTGTATCTGTTTCTGTTCAAGCTCATTACATCTCTGTGCCAGGCGGTCTCTGGTGCATTTAGCCCCCATGCTCCGTCTTGCCAGCTCAATTAGCATCGCAGTGGTTTGCTTGTCAGCAGCTGTGATGATGGAGGCATTTGCAGCGAAGCTTTGAGGAGGGTTTGTGTGAGACTGAGAGCGTCACATAGAGGATTATTGGGGAATCACAGACGACAGGAAAAATCTAAATCTCAGTTTGAATAAAATAAAACTGAATATCTGAGCTGTACTAACACTCATGAGCACAACCTTAAAAGGAGAGTATGGAGAAGCTCTATAAAAAGTAAAGATTTAGTTTTTACAGGAATAATCCTGCTCAATTGTCACCTCACCCCCTCTCAGACCCCCTCCTCACCTGTTTTGTTATTGCTAAGGCTGAGCTTGGGACGCTTCTGGGTGGAGAGCAATGACTGTATATAGAATGGACAGCGTGCTTCCGCCTGTTACCGTTCTACGTTTTTGAAGCCAAAAAACCCCGTTTCTCTAGCCGCCATTGTGCAGCCAGAGTCTGCGCAGTAGAGAATTTCCGGTGGAGCCAAGTAAAAAAGAGAAATAAAAATATTTATTTCTTCTTCTTCAGAAGGTTTAGTCTCCTTTTGGCTCTTTCCCGAAATTTCTTATATCCCCGATAAAAACTACTCACGAACGGCAGCTGTCAACTATCGTAAAACAAAACTTATATCGCTGTTTTTGACGTCCAATAACTAATGAGAAACTAACTTCTCAGAAAAAAAAAACACCCAAACACCATGCAGCCAAATGACATCATCATACTACCTTAGCGTAAGGATTAGAGAAACGTTTCTACAAGGTATCACAATTTTTTAAAGTTTTCCCGGCTCATATCTGGAATACATGGGGAGGCGGGGCTTATGACCTATACTGCAGCCAGACACCAGGGGGCGGGGCATCTGCTGGAGGCTTCAGTTTGAGCCGAACATTGTTACGTCTACTCATTTTACAGTCTATGGTATGAACAAACTAATATCTGAAGTGATCGACAAGAACTGTGTCCTTTTTTTTCAAACTTGTAATTTTATTTTTTTGGGTGTTTTCGTTTTTTTTTTTCTATCTGGATTGTATGTGCTGTTTTTGATTTTTTTTCTTGGCCGGCACAATCAGGAAAATGACTCATAATTAATACGGCCGCTCTGGATCTCTAATCCAGCATTATTTTGGTCCATTTCCAACAGGCAGCCTGACTGCCACTCAAGAGATTTTTCTCTCATCTCTCATCTCAGATGAACGCCACCAAGAAATCTCACCTTCATATAATGTACGGTGTATGGAAATGGCGTTACTAAATGTGCTTTATTTAGACATCCTAATCATCTAATCACATGGCAGCAACTCAATGCTTTTAGACACAAAGATAAGGCGAAGACGACCTCCCAGAGTTCAAACTGAACATGGAAATAGAGAGGGAAGGTGATTTAAGGGATGCTCAATTTCACCAAAACTAAGACGATAGAAGAGTGAAAGTGTCACTTGATCTGATGAGTCTGGATTTCTACTCCACATTCACATGGTTTGCTCAGGATTTATGGAGAAAATTGTGTCAATATTATGCAATCAAAAAAACATAATATGAGAAAAATTCAAATGATACCAATGAATAAATGAAATATGTCTGTGATTTAAATTATTTCTTGTTAAATGCACAATAATTTTTTTTTTTCAGATCTAAGTTTTCATCTCACAAACCACAGATTCGTTTGTGTTTCCTGTATTTGCGTTTAAGTGTCCAGATTTCGCTTTCACGGTTCATAAAGTTTTGTCTGTGTTTCTTCATGGCTCTCGTGGGCGGGGCTTCCTCTGAAAGACGCAAGAAGCCTCCTGATTGGTCAGCGTCGCTCAAGAGAAACTGTGTGATTTCAATTTCAAATTTCAATCACAAATATATTTCATTTATTTATTGGTATCATTTGGATTTTGTTTGGAAATTCACAACACTCAGATTCATCTTTTTGATTGCATAATATTGACACAAATTTCGAGTAAACAAATGAAAACATGGATCCATTTGTTTTGTATCAACGCTTCAGGCTCTCAAACTGGTTTCTAGAACATGATGACGAGTTTCTTGTCAAAGTTTCCAATAAAGCTTCTTTGGGACGTAGCGGAACTGGAGATTCTCATCATGGATGTTGAGCCCACAAATCTGCAACAACTGTGTGATGTTACCATGTCAATACTGAGCAAAATATTGACGTGTTTACTGGAAGAACACAGCTGCTCCTCTTCAGGCCTTCAAATATCTAAAAAAGTTCCTGCTGAGCTAAATCCAGTCCACTGTTCTGTTATGTAACATCAGGGTTGTGACATAAGATGTGATATTTTGGTTGTGGTGATATCTTAAAACTGTCTTTGCCTGGTTTTTGTAAAGTGTATGACACACGGTGGAGAAGCACAGCGTATCAGGCTCTTTTAGCTCAGAGAAATATAGACTCTAAAAATGTAGATTGAACAACCAGGTAAAAGAAAAGTTTCAGACAGGTATGAAAAATACTGTCAAATCAATATTTGGTTTGACCCCCCGTTGGTTTCAAACCAGAACAAGTTATTCTACTTGAAAAACGTCTTTGAAGTAACTCAGCTTCTAAATTGTTCAAAACATCTGACAGTGAAAAATAAGGGTCGGTATCAAAAATATGCTTTAAACTTATTAAAACAACATCTTTGGTGTTTGTTAAAATGTGTAGTTTGAATTCTCGTTGGTGTCATAGTATTTTAAATGACAGTTCTGAATTATTCCCATTAAATTTGACAATAATTCACCGTCCTAGAAGTTACACAAGTGAACTGAAAACATGACCTATTTTTTCTGTGAAACATCATCTCCAAGTAAATCTGGAATATTTCATTTCTAAACTTGACAAAATGGATTTTTGTTGTACTGAGAAGCAAGTTTGCTGTTGACATCAATAGCTACATTTTCATTACACTTTTTCTCAAAATGACAGCAGTATTTTTGCACCTTGATGGTGTTTCCATTACAACTAGAATTGCACACAACTTGAGTAAAATTTTGTCCCATCAGGTTCAATTTACAGAAGAAGGGAGGAGGACTGTAACTGGCTGTAACCATGGAGACCACAAGTTTTTTAAGAACTGAATTGTCATTTTGATGGGCGTCACTGTTGCTGCTGATGTTGTCGATGAGTGAATGCACAAGCACGTGGGAATGCATGACGTATGATCGCCGCAAGCGCTCCTCTTGATAATCATTTTAAACAATGGTGGAGTGTTAGAGATCTGTGTCGGTCCAAAATGGCTTAACAGAAGCTAAAAAGTGAGTAAAAGAAAAAAAAAGTTTGACGCACAAATCTGTGATCCATCAATGTTTTTTTATCTGAATTTCTTCTTACTTTGCGAACAAATTTGAAACCACCTCAGACCAAAAAACTCAAAATACAGAATCTTTTCACTAAAAGCATAACATTTAAAAACTACTTTCAGAAGAAGACAAAAGCCTTAAATAAGATTTCTTAATAAAAACTGCGCATTGGCTAAATTTATCAAATAACCATGAAACTGACACATTTCAAATCCGTGTATCATTTGTTCTTTCCATTTTCAATTGCCGATCAAAAATTAAAAAATGAAAAAGTGACTGGTTGAAACAAAATCAAATTCAGTCCTTGTTCCTATTTTTCCATTTCGTATTTTTGATCCCAGCCTAATATTGAGCTATAAAAAAACAGGCATATTTTGGGTTTTCGTGTTAGGTTAAAAAACAAATAACAAGATAACCAGTCACTTTTTAATTTTTTAATTTTTGATTGGCAATTGAAAATGGAAAGAACGAATGTTATACAGATTATTTCACCCTCATCATGCTGATAATATTGAAACTCTAAATATTGAAATACTTAGTTTACATTGAAAATATAACATTGTGCAAATCAAAATGTCAAATTTTTTATGTTAAATGAATCGTCACTTTTCTGACAGTGTCATAAATTTGTGCAAACTGAATGAAGATGTAACATAATTAGCTTTTTCCTATGATTTTAAACATTTTCTGAGCAAATGATGCACACACACAGCTCCTCTGTTTACTCAGATTTATTTATCTGTTTGCAAAAAATATCCAGCAGCTGTTTTAATGTGTCGTTTATGTTACGGATATACGGTACGATCTCCCTCACAGCATCAGGAGAGTCAGCTGATGATGATAAATTTGGGCGTGGTTATATGCTAATTTCAGGTATCGGGAATGCGCCAGTAGATTAAGGTTGATTCTGATTCGTTAGTATACCCATGGCAGTGCGAACAAAAGCGGCTAGTACACACATTTCATGATGCGTGATTTTGCGTATTTTCTTCTTTTGTGCGGGGAGTAAGAACATTTTTACGCATTTATTTGTGAATGAGGACCATTGACAGTATATAGGACAGCGTGCTTCCGCCTGTCACCGTTCTACGTTTTTGAAGCCAAAAAACCCCGTTTCTCTAGCCGCCATTGTGCAGCCAGAGTCTGCGCAGTAGAGAATTTCTGGTGGAGCCAAGTAAAAAAGAGAAATATAAATATTTATTTCTTCTTCTTCAGAAGGTTTAGTCTCCTTTTGGCTCTTTCCCGAAGTTTCTTATATCCCCGATAAAAACTACTCATGAACGGCAGCTGTCAACTATCATAAAACGAAACTTATATCGCGGTTTTTAACGTCCAATAACTAATGAGAAACTAACTTCTTAGAAAAAAAAACACCTGAACACCATGCAGCCAGATGACATCGTCACATACCTTAGCGTAAGGATGAGAGAAACGTTTCTACAAGGTATCGTAATTTTTTAAAGTTTTCCCGGCTCATATCTGGAATACATGGGGAGGCGGGGCTTATGACCTATACTGCAGCCAGACACCAGGGGGCGGGGCATCTGCTGGAGGCTTCAGTTTGAGCCGAACGTCGTTACGTCCACTCATTATATAGTCTATGATGAGGACCAATGTTCTCCATGTTCTCTAATCTCCTGACTCTGATGAAACTGTGTCTTGTAAACAGATGCTTCATAGTGGCGTTGGCGGCCGTGCGTGTGCCGGCAACCGTGCTGAAGCCTGGTTCATGTTGTAGTAGTGTGACCGCCGACCGTACTGTCCTGGGTGACTCGTACTTGAGTACTTAAATACAGAATTGATGATCAGTGGCACCTGTTTGGATCATTTGGTTGATCGAACACCTGAGTCCCTGACTTTAAATCAACACCAAATATTGATTTTACTCAGATTCTTATTTCACATTTTTTCACATCTGCCTAAAACTTGTGCATTGACTTTTTCCTCAAACTTTTCCCATAAGTGAAACTATCTCAAAAGCCCTGCAAAATGAAAAAAAGCTCACCCTTTAAATCTTGTTTTCAATCTCAGAGCAACCCTGAAATTTGTGATATATTCTCACGTCGGCACAAGATGTAGGCGATTATATTTACGATCAAAGAAACGTCAGATTTTGTCCCCACTCTCCGATTTATGATGGCAAACTTTTGGAGGATGGAGAGTCAGGAGGTTGTTTTTCAACCAGCTCAGGTTCTCGGATCAATACTGCTTTTTTTTTTTTTTTTTTTTTGAAAGTGTTTGGAAAGATTGGATGGAAAGTTTCTGCTCAGTTTCTGCTTCTCATTTGAGCTGCCAGAAAACTAACTGTTTATGCAAATGAGGAAGCAGCAGAGTTTTCTGGCACGGCGACACGCTGAGAGCAGTTGTTTTATTCATGAAACTGTTGAACACTCGCGCGTTTGCCTCTAATCTTGTCTTATTTAAGCACAGGCAGATTTTCAGAGGAGTTTCACAGGAAACGGTTGAAGTGTGTGAATGAAAACAACAGAAAATGAGAGCTTTTGTTTTCCCTTTGAGTGCAGAAATTTGATGTTTTCAGTGATTTTTCAGAGCGAGGTCACAGGGGAAACGTTAACCTGAGATGTTTTCAGTTTAGGAAGCAAACATGAGGTTGTGACAGGTAAACGGGCGCNGCCCTGCAAAATGAAAAAAAGCTCACCCTTTAAATCTTGTTTTCAATCTCAGAGCAACCCTGAAATTTGTGATATATTCTCACGTCGGCACAAGATGTAGGCGATTATATTTACGATCAAAGAAACGTCAGATTTTGTCCCCACTCTCCGATTTATGATGGCAAACTTTTGGAGGATGGAGAGTCAGGAGGTTGTTTTTCAACCAGCTCAGGTTCTCGGATCAATACTGCAAAAAAAAAAAAAAAAAAAAAAGAAAGTGTTTGGAAAGATTGGATGGAAAGTTTCTGCTCAGTTTCTGCTTCTCATTTGAGCTGCCAGAAAACTAACTGTTTATGCAAATGAGGAAGCAGCAGAGTTTTCTGGCACGGCGACACGCTGAGAGCAGTTGTTTTATTCATGAAACTGTTGAACACTCGCGCGTTTGCCTCTAATCTTGTCTTATTTAAGCACAGGCAGATTTTCAGAGGAGTTTCACAGGAAACGGTTGAAGTGTGTGAATGAAAACAACAGAAAATGAGAGCTTTTGTTTTCCCTTTGAGTGCAGAAATTTGATGTTTTCAGTGATTTTTCAGAGCGAGGTCACAGGGGAAACGTTAACCTGAGATGTTTTCAGTTTAGGAAGCAAACATGAGGTTGTGACAGGTAAACGGGCGCTTGAACCCAGAGCACGAAACGGCCCTTTGGCAGAAGAGCAGTCAGAGAGGAGCAGAAGAAGAAGAAGCGGCTCACGCACACACACACACACACACTTGTGAGGACACACATTCGGACGGTCACCGTGGCCGATCTGAAGAAGGAGGAGAGACCGAAGCGGCGAACGTCTGTCTGTCGAGCGGGTGTCGTCGCGGTCGAGTGACGGAATTATACAAAACTGTCTCCTCGTAATAGTGTCGAGAGCTGCGGGTAGACGTCGTGCTTTGACTTCGTGGAGCTGTAGAGGACGGCGTGGAGGCTCACCAAGACCTTTATCTTTTTTATTCAACCCTTAATTAACCTGGTTGGTCTCAGGTTCAACAACAACATTACAGAGAATCCGCTTCAAAGTCTTTCATTTTGGTTTAACTTAGTGACACCAGCTCCTTGAGTTCTATTCTGTCTTGTCAAAAAGAACCTTTCAGATATCCATAAATACATTCTGCCTATTTACATTTGTCATTTTGGATATATACTATGTTATTTAGGATATCCAAAATATGACTTTAACCCTGTGGTGTATAGTGGTCACTACAGTGGACACCTATTTAAAAGTTATTTACTCCTAAATTCAATCGTTCATGTGGTGGAAATTCATATTAGCCTGTGTCAAGATATTTTTATTCTTCTTAGGGCCTGAAAAAATGTTTTCAATTTTTTTTTCCAAACATATATATTTTTAAAAATATTATAGAAAAACATTTGAGGTTGAAAAAGCTGATGAACTATAAATTATTCAATGTTAAAATGGATGAAAGAGATTTAAAAAGTTTTGCAAAACATAAAAAAAGATTATTCATGGAATTGCCAAAGGAAAAAAAAGAAGTCAAGCAAAGAAAAAAAAAGTCACATTTACATTAAGTTCACACTGTTTTATGTTGAATGCTCAGTTAGAAATATTTGAAAAAACAATTGGAAAACTTTTTTCATGCCTTAATACAAATAAAAACACTCAAGGGGAAAATCTTGACACTGTTTTTCAGAATTCATGTATCAGAGGGTTAAGGAAGAAAACACACTTCAAACTAACATTGAAAAATTTTAGCAGAAGTTGAAAACTGGAACATTAAGAAACACATGTGCAATAGCGTTTATGAGATTTTTTTTCTCTTATTTGGTAAAAAAATAGGTATTTGATAACATCACCAGATCCTCCAGCATCTCACAGCTTCTCCCTCTTTTTGCACAAAAGCCACTGAAGGATGTTTTCTCTTCTTCATGACAAAAAAACTGAATCTGGAAGATTAGAAAAGAAAAGAAGTCAGTCAAAAAAAAGTCATATTTACATTAAGTTCATACTTTTTTATGTTGAAGGCTCAGTTACAAATATATATATATATATATATATATATATATATATATATATTTTTTTTTTTTTTTTTTTTTTTTTTTTTTTTTTTCAAATGGAAAACTTTTTTTCATGCCTGAAGACAAATAACACTCAAGGGAAAAATCCTGACACTGACTTTCATAATTCAGGCATCAGAGGGTGAAGGATATTTGCAAATGAGTTGTAGATATTTGTGATTCCAATGCAATACATTTTGACAAGGCAGAATTAGGATTACAGATATCTTTAATTCACCTCAATACAAGGTCACTACAATTCTTTGGAAAAAAAAGATAGAGTCCCCAAAATAAAATTGACTTTTGTTTTGAAATTTGGTTTCAAATTTCAGACAAAATATTCAGTTCCCGTACGTCTGGCTTTGAAAAAAAGTGGAACTTCTATTCATAAAATAGTTTTCACTAAACCCATAGTCATATCATATTGATATCTGGCATGAATATATAGAGATTTGAATTTTTTTTCCATACTGTCCAGCTCTACCCCCAGTAGACAGGAATGTTTTCAGGGGCACATTTACACTGCAAAGACTGAAATCTAAGCAAGTGTTTTTGTTTTATTTCTAGTCACAATTGTCTTTTTTTGGTTCTTATATGAGCCACATTCAACTGACAAGTCCAGAAAAATGTCTCATTTCAAGATATTAGATAAAAAAATGACATCTAAACTGCTTGTAATGAGTAAAAAAGTCTTTCATCAAAGGTAACTTGAAGTAAAATTAATGGCTTAATACAAGAAATGTTTTTCTGATCAATTCAGATGTAATTTTTTTAGCCTGAAATGAGACATTTTTCTTGGTTGGTCTGGTAAATACGGCTCACATCAAGACTAAAAGAAACATTTTTCTCTAAAAATAAAACAGAAAATCTTGCTTAGATTCCAGTTGTTTGCAGTAGATAATAAGAAAAAGTTAGAAAACGCTCCTTTTGTGAGTCCAGTGTTTTTTAAGTCTGTGCTCTGAGACGTCGTGATCAACTTTGTTAAAGGCAAACCAAGACAAAGTGCAGCACAGTGTTTCTTTTTGAAAATAAATTGGCCTGTCAACAGCATTTTGTTTTTTTTTCTTCAAGCAGAATGTGACTCACAAATTTGATTCATGATGAAAAAAAAATCTGCAAAGACCTCTTTCACACTTCACAGTTCCTCCGTGACTATACATCTTCATGTTTCCTCCCGTGAAAATACATTAAAATCATATTTGTTCATCTCAGTGTGTATCAGCTCCACATTTCTCTCTTCTCTCTTTCATCAAGTGGAAGTTACTCATCCTGCAGAATCTGGACCAGGTTCAAGTGTTGAGTGTGTGCCAGGCGTTTTCTTGGAGGAATAATTCACCAGCTTTCCCAGATACTCTCCCAACAGGCTTCCCTGCAGTTCTTCTTCTGCTTGTTATATCTCCGCCGTCTCCAGCTCCCCCTGAAAAAAACTCCAGCCTGAACCTGACGATAATGAATGTAAATATTCGCTGCGCTGGCTCGTCAGGCTGCGTTTCCTCCACAGTTCTTGGATACAAAGTGAATTCGTGAGGATACGCCTGGCATTAAGATCAGAATAATTACTGGAGATGAGGAATATTACTCTTAAATAGCTGCTGTGTTCATAATTCATGTTTGGATTGAAGCAGGGCTGAGTAATTCTTCATAATTTAGATAAAATCACAACATGCTGTTATATTCTAATCACAGACAGTGAAGTATTTCTGTAACCTCAGAATACCAGGGAAAATTGTTTTGCAGGAGATGTTTTCTGCTCTGTATCAGTGTTATTCAATCAAAAGGACAAATTGTTGAAAAGTACCTTTGCAAGACAAAAACTCTAAGTGGTGAAAAGTGTCAAAAACGGCAGGAAGAAGCAATAAAAATGAGTTTTAAATGGCAAAAATGGTCAAAAACAAGTAAATTTGGCAAGAAATCAGCAAAAAACTTGGAAATATTCTGAAAGTAGCAATAATTGGTCCAAAAGAGTGACGAATGAACACAAAAGTAAGCAATGAAAAATAGTTTTAAGTGGCAAAAATGGTCAAAAGGAAAATTGGTTAAAAAAAAAAATTGGAAAGTAGCAATAATGGGTCCAAAAGAGGAAAAGAAGAGTGAGAATGAACACATGAATGAGCGATAAAAATTAGTTTTGAGTGACAAAAATGCTTAAAGACGAGAAAATTTGACAAAAACATTGGCAAAAAACTTGGAAAATTGTCAGAAAGTAGCAAAATTCGGTAAAAAAGAGGCAAAAAATTGTAAAAAAAAAAAAAGAAAAACACAAGAGTAAGCAATGAAAATGAGTTTAAATGGCAAAAATGGTCAAAAGAACAAAAAAATGGCATAAAGTACTTGGAAATATTCTGAAAGTAGCACTAATTGGTCCAAAAGAGGAATAGAAGGAATGAGATTGGCCACATGAATGAGCAATGAAAAATTAGTTTTAATAAAAATGATTAAAGGCAGGAAAATATGACAGGAAAACCTGCAAAAAAAACCAACTAGGAAATATTCGTGAAAGTTACAAAAGTTGATCCAAATGAGGCAAAAAATGGGGAAAATAACCACAAATATAAGCAATGATAGAGAGAGAGAGAGAAAAATTTGCAAAAAAATATTCAAGAAGTAGCAATCATTGGTCCATAAGAGGAGAATAAAGAGTGAAAATTGACTGTATGAAGAAGCAGAAGAACTGAGTTTCAAATGGTAAAAAAAGTCAGAAGCCCAAAAAAAAATGGCAAGAAAGTGGGAAAAAACTTGGAAAATATTCTGAAAGTAGCAAAAATTGGCCAAAAAAGGGTGAAAAATGGCCAAAATGGTCACAAGTCGTAAAAAACATGGGTGGTTGTCAATCTGTAAATAATGTCAGTCATTTTTTAAAATGTTATTGTTCAATAACACTAAAGACTGGAAACCAAAAAGTGATGGCACAACAAATAGCAATTGCTGCATAAGGAAAAATGATCACTATTAGATTATTTCTGCAAATTGTTCTGCTCTTGATTGAAGTAGGTTCGGGTCAGATGACAAAAATATCATCTCAGTACATTTTTTCACATAATCAGATCTTGATTATTATCACAGTTTTTTGTGTTATTTTTAAACTGCCAGTAGTTCAAAATTTTATTAACATACAAAGCAAATAAAGCAAAAAAAAATGGCAGGTTTGCAAGACATAAAATACACAAATTGCCCTCTTGAGAATAATGAAGACTCCTTAAAATGTAAACATCATCATTATCAAAAAGACATTTCTGCCCTGAACTTCACGTTTAGCTCCACATTTGATCGTTCTGTTAACTTCTCTGGAGCAGATAAAGGTCGACTCTGATTGGCTGTTATCACACACATTTCCACAATGTTTGATGGATTTGATATGCTCAGAGCTAAACATCGTAGTTGATCTTAAATTTATCACAGTCACGAATCTTGATTGAAGCCCTGGATTGAAGTTTTGTGAGTTGGCAGAAAGTAACGTGATACTAGAGATTTGTTTTTTGCTGCTTTTTTGTGCTGGTTTTGTTTTTGCTGCTGGTTTCCAGACTTCACCAGTTCCCACCTGGAGTAAATCAAGAAGTCTGAGCAGCTTGTGTCAGGGTGCTGCATTAATAAAACCCCACAGGAGGAAGAAAACTCTGGGCTACACGACCATCTGTGTCATTAGAGATACAGCACAGAGCTAATTCTGCCTGTTTCTGCAGCGTTCGATGCTTCTGCAGTCCTTCACTTCACCACAAAGTGTCTCTCTGCTCAAATATGTGCCTCTCTCCACCTGAGCCTCTACATCCCTCTCTCTCTCTCCTTCTCCTTCGTGCTCTGCATCTTTCTGCCCTCATCTGTTCATATTTTCACATTTCAAAACTGCACTCAGCTGAATCCAAACTAGACTCCAACAAGCACTTAAAGCTCAGACACTGTCTCCTCCAGAGCAGATTTCTTTTTTATGTGATTAAATAAAACCACATTATTCATTGATCAACGTAAAACTACTGGATAATGCTGTTTGCCACTAAGGATATGAGCAGAGTGGAAAATCCTCTTATG
>RPOG01004920.1:0-13300 GCA_008086565.1 Thalassoma bifasciatum
GGGAGGAGAGAGGGGGGGAGGAGAGAGGGGGGAGGGGCTCCGGGGCCACGTCACTGTTTGTTTATTTATTTATTTATTAACGCTTTGTATTCACACACACACACACACACACACACACAGAAACAAAGATTATATAACAGCAAACTCTCATCATCACATTATTGTTATTATTATTGTTATTATTTCAGTCAGAAAAATTATTCGTCCAAAAATATTACAGTGTAACCTGGGAGGTGGAGGGGGAGGGGCTGTGACGTCAAGACGGCAGAAGAAGAGGATGGTGATGATGATGATGATGGTCTGTGATATTCATATATATAAAGATAATCTAAGGAAACCTAAGATAAATAAAGGTAATCAAATACAACCAATGGAAATCTAATGTGACCAAAAATTAAAACATAAAACAGAAGATAATCAAAGATAATTAAATCTAACCAAAGATAATAAAGATAATTAAATAAAACCAAAGGTAACCAAAGATAAACCAAGATAATCAAAGATATCCAAAGATGGTCTAATATAACCAAAGAGATAATTAAATATAACCAAAGTTAATCAAAGATGACCAAAGATAAACTAAGATAATTGAAGATAACCAAAGATAATTAAATATAACGAAAGATAATCAAAGATAATTAAAGATAACCAAAGATAACCAAAGATTTTAAATTATAACCAAAGATAATTAAATATAATCAAAGATAACAAAAGATAACCAAAGATAAACTAAGATAACCAAAGATAAACTATGATAATCAAAGATAACCAAAGATTTTAAAATATAACCAAAGATAATCAAAGATAAACTAAGATAACCAAAGATAATAAAAATATAACCAAAGATAACCAAAGATAATTAAATATAACCAAAGATAATTAAAGATAATTAAATATAACCACAGATAATCAAAGATAATTAAATATAACCAAAGATTATCAAAGATAAACTAAGATAATCAAAGATAATCAAAGATAAACTAAGATAACCAAAGATAATTAAATATAACCAAAGTTAATCAAAGATAAACTAAGATAACCAAAGATAATTAAATATAACCAAAGATAATCAAAGATAACCAAAGATAACCACAGATAATCAAAGATAATTAAATATAACCAAAGATAACCAAAGATAAACTAAGATAACCAAAGATAATTAAATATAACCAAAGATAATCAAAGATAATCAAAGATAAACTAAGATAATCAAAGATAATTAAATATAACCAAAGATAACCAAAGATAATCAAAGATAATCAAAGATAATCAAAGATAAACTAAGATAATCAAAGATAATTAAATATAACCAAAGATAACCAAAGATAATCAAATTTAATCAAAGATAATTAAATATAACTAAAGATAGTTAAAGATAATCAAACAAATCTTCCCTGGTCTTTGACTCATTAAAAACATATTCTCCATGAAACTTTTGTCTCGTCCTGTTTCCAGTTATAATAAATAATCTTTAATAATCTGTGCAGTTTCCTGTTTGTCATGTGACTTAAACCTCTGAAGGAATTTTTCTCTGTAAAAACTTTAGTTCACTCATTAACCACAAACATCTGTGAAACCACAGCTGTTTCTTTCCCCTGAAGCTTTTTCTCACTTTTTTCATTTTCTCTGCTCTAGAAATCAAAGTGCAGCAGGAGAAACGTGAAGATGAAAGTCAGATAACGAGGTTTTTACAGCAGCAGGAGGAGAAAGTCTCAGAGAAAAACTGATGATGAATGAAATAAAGAGAAAAACTGATGATGAATGAAATAAAGAGGTGTTTTTGTTCAGATGTTAAAGCTCAGGATCTGAAGCAGCTGCAGTGACACAGTCAGACAGCAGGGGGCGCTCATCACACACATGATAACAGAAAACACATCTCTGAGTTCTGTCTGTGCTGAAAACAGAAATATTCTTAAAACATCATCGTGTTAAAGGAGGAATAAACAGAAACCTGACTCAAACAGCTGGATCAGATTAAATCTGCTGATTATAGATTAATGATCAAAGAACTGTGGGTGAAATAATTACTACATCAAAACAACTGATTATTGTTGATTTAATTATCAATATTTATCTTAAAAGACCCAAATCCTGATAAACTTTATGATCCATCCTTAATTGATCCATTCATATATACAGACCCTTTCCAAAAAATTAGAATATCATGGAAAAGTTTATTAATTTCCATATTTCCATTCAAAAAGTTAAACTTTCATAGATTCAGGACCTACAATTTAAATGATTTCAAGTGTTTATTAATTTCCTTCCTTTTTTCCTGCAAAAACTGAGAAGTAAATGGGGATTTCTCCACAGTATTCTAATTTTATGAATTCCTGGTTTCCTGGGTTTGAAGAGCTGGAAGTCAAATTTATGTAAAAATAAAGAAATGAATACTTGAAATTAAATTTTTTTGTTTAATATTTTTAAGTCATGTCTTTTTCTGTATTGTTGTTTGCTCCTTTTATTTAAAATTTAAAATTTGACAATATAAAAGAAGAATTCTGAGACAAAAGTCAAAATGTCATCATCAAAAAAAAGTCGGAATTCTCATATTGAAGATTTCAGAATTTAAAGAATTCTAAAATAAATCTTAGAATTCTTTAAAAACACCCTGAAATCTGCAATCAAAGTCAAAATTCTGGTTTTCTTTCTCTCTGAATTACAAAAAAAGAGGAGTGAAGAACATATTTATTTATTGTTTATGGGTCAATGAGGTGACGTCCCCTTTTTTTGTGTCCGAGTGCAATATTTCCTTCCATCATGAATTGAGTATTTCATCACATGTATTTCTTTATTCTATGAAACCTGTGTTATTTGAACACATCTTTAAACTATTAAAATATAACATGTTTTTTTGTGTTTTGGTTCCTCAAACCCCCAAAATGTCAGGTGGTGCAACCGTCCTGACAAGTATCCACAGTAATTAAACTCTAAAAATTGAATGTCAGTTATTGTAAATGGAAATTAAAAATACAGTGGCATTATTTTATGCTTCAACCTTTTTAAATAAAACATTCTTTGCAAATAAAAAGAATTTTAAAGCTGTTGAGAAATGTAAAAAACTTTTGTCCCGTAATTTTCACCTTGTCAAATGTCAGGGTGGTGCAACCGTAACATTAGACTTTTATTTTAAAGTGAAGAGAATAAAACAGNACAACCAATGTAATAATGTGAAATGTTATTTTAACATCAAATTATTTATCTTATTCACAAATAAAAGAAATGAAACACACAAAATGAAAATGTATGAGTCACTACAGACACTTGAGAGATACTTGCCAATAATTTCACACAGAAAAAATAACAGGAACATATAAATATATTTTCATATATTTGGTTGCACCACCTGACATTTTTGGGTGCTCAAATTAAAAATACTAAAAAATAATGAACCTAAAAACTTTGAAATGTTGGTCAACTACTGAAATCTGTTAGAAAACATAATTCTTCTCTCAGAAATATGTTTTTATCCATTTTCAAAGAACTTTTTAAAAATAAGTTTTTAGACCCTCTTTTTGTCATTGACCCTTGTACAGGTTTATTGTGGGATGTTGAATTTTTCTGTGTTATAGTGAACGAGTCAGTGAACGGTTTGTTTTCAGTCTTTATTTGAGGTAAATCAGGTTCAGACTGTTTCTCGTCTCAGCGGCAGTTTCATCGTCTTTCTGGAAGAATCTCGAAGCCCTTCGCCGCCGGGACACGGATCAAACTGAGGGAAAGAAAAACTAAAGGAGGAGGAAACAACAGACGAGACAGTAACACCAGCGGACTGTTCAGAGAAATAAAAAAAAAACACAGATTAAAAAATATCAAACATTTAAAAAACACACTGAACAAAGTCAAATCATTTCGTCCGTGAGGAAACGACAAAAACACAAAATCTTTTATGACTTTCAGCTGATTCCAGACTTAACGAGAAAAAAACACATGAATGAAACATGAGAAATTTCATCATCCTGCACGTGCTCAGTGAGCCACACATGCTAACAGACGCTAACGGCATTAGCATCAGTATAAAAACTCGTAAACATCAATCTGCTGAAAACTGTAACAGACCTCTTTAAGAAACTTATCTTAACTTTCAGCTCACTTCCTGCCTCTGTTAGCTTCAGTTAGCTTCACTTAGCTTCTGTTAGCTTCTGTAAGCTCAAGTAAGCTTCTGTTAGCTTCAGTTAGCTTCACTTAGCTTCTGTAACATACCTCTTTAAGTAACTTATCTTAACTTTCAGTTGACTTCCTGCTTCAGTTAGCTTCAGTTAGCTTCTGTGAGCTTCAGTTAGCTTCTGTTAGCTTCAGTTAGCTTCAGTTAGCTTCTGTTAGCTTCACTTAGCTTCTGTTAGCTTCAGTAAGCTTCATTTAGCTTCTGTAGCAGACCTCTTTAAGTAACTTATCTTAACTTTCAGTTCACTTCCTGCTTCAGTTAGCTTCACTTAGCTTCAGTTAGCTTCTGTTAGCTTCATTTAGCTTCTGTAACAGACCTCTTTAAGTTACTTATCTTAACTTTCAGTTCACTTCCTGCTTCAGTTAGCTCCAGATAGCTTCAGTTAGCTTCTGTTAGCTTCTGTTAGCTTCTGTTAGCTTCCGTAAGCTTCAGTTAGCTTAAGTTAGCTTCAATTAGCTTCTGTTAGCATTTTCTTATAAAATATGTAAACTTTCACATGCAAACTTATTAAGAATCTTTTCAAAGTTCTTATATTTTCACATTGTTTCTTGCTGTAAATGCTAAATGTTTGTTGCTTCAAACACCAGAAAAACATGCTTCCAACGCAAGCTAATGTCAGTTAGCTAGGGCTGCTCTTCTCGCTGTCAGACGGTTGTTTGTGTCTTTTTTCAGAGATACAGGGGATGCTAACAGAGAATCATTAGTGGTGATGTGTTTGTAGCATTAGCAACAAAACAGGCTAACACTGGAAGTTAGCATTTTAAACTCATTTATCACATGACGCGGTGGTAGCTATCGAGCTAACGGCGTTAAGAATGACCTCATCATTGGTCCCTGCTGATAGAGAAATACAGCTGTGATCAAAAGTTTCCATCCTCACCTGAGATCTATGTGTGTATAAAAGCTCAGAGAGTTTCTGAGCTCCTCTTGCATCTTTCCTCCAGTGCTGCACTGACATTTCTGGATTCTGAGTCATGAGGAAAGAAAAAGAATTGTCAAAGTTTCTGCAGGAAAAGTGAATCCAACTGTATAAAAGAGGAAAGGGATATAAAAAGATATCCAAGGAACTGAGGATGCCAATAAGCAGAGTTCAAACTCTAATGAAGAAGTGGAAAATGAGGGATTCTGTTGAAACCAAACCACGGTCAGGTAGACCAACAAACATTTCAGCTACAACTGACAGGAAAATTGNTTTCCTGCTTACAATACGCCAAACAGCACAGAGACAAGCCTCAAAACTTCTGGAACAAAGTCATTTGGAGTGATGAGAGCAAAAGTGAACTTTTTGTCCACAACCATAAACATTGTTCCATTTGGAGAGGAGTCAACAAGGCCTATGATGAAAGGTCCACCATTCCTACTGTGAAACACGGAGGTGGATCACTGATGTTTTGGGGATGTGTGAGCTACAAAGGCTCAGGAAACTTGGTCCAAACTGATGAATGAAGGATGAATGCAGCATGTTATCAGAAAATACTGGAGGATAATTTACACTCATCAGCCCAGAAGCTGCACATGAGACGTACTTGGATGTTCCAACATGACAATGATCCAAAACACAAGGACAAGTCAAAGATTTGGAGATAAAAGTCTAAATTTCAGGATGAAATAGTCAAAATTTAGAAAAAAAACCTCCAAATTTTGAGATAAGGGACAAAAGTTGAGAAAAAAGACATTTCGAGGATAGAATCAAAATTTTGTGACTATAATTTAGATGAGAAGTCAAATTTTTGAGACAATAAAGTGAAAATTTGTCAATGAAATATAGAAATTTGGGAGCAAAAGTCAGAATTTTGAGACAAAAGAAAAAAATGAGATCAATAGTCAAAATCTTGAGATGAAAGTAAAAAATGATATAAATAGTCAAAAATTTTAAGGTAAAAAGTTAAAATTTGAAATTTAGTCAAAATCTGAGATGTAAATGTGGAAATATGAGATTGTAAGTTGAAATCATTGGATAAAATTAGCCTAAATTTTGAGATAAAAGTCAAAATTTTGCAAAAAAAAAGTCAAATTTTTGAGAGAAAAGGTCAAAGCTAGAGAAAAAAATCCAATATTTTAGATTAAGGTCTAAAAATATTGAGGAAAACGACCAATTTGACATGAAGTCCAAATTTTTAAGATAAAAAGTTGATATTTTAGAGTAGAAGTCATATTTTTTGAATTAAGAAGTGAAATATTCTTGATGAAAAGTTGAAATTATGGACCTGCCATTGGCTACAGCAGAATAAAGTGAAGGTTCTGGAGTGGCCATCTCAGTCTCCTGACCTCAATATCATTGAGCCACTCTGGGGAGATCTCAAACCTGCAGTTCATGCAAGACAGAGCAAGAATTTACAGGAACTGGAGGCTTTTTGCCAAGAAGAATGGTCAGTTTTACCATCTGAGAAAATAAAGACCCTCATCCACAACCAGCACAAAAGACTTCAAATCTCATAATTTAGACTTAAAACCTCAAATTTTTGACTATTTATCTCAAAAAATGAACTTTTAATCTCAAGGTTTAGACTTTTTATCCAATAGTTTTTATGTTATGTCTCAAAATTTTGACCTTTTATCTCATAATCACAATTCATCTCATAACCTCAACACTTTTTTAAATCTCAAAATATACATTTCTTTTCTCAAAATCTGACTTTGTCTCATAATCTTTACTACTTACCTCAAGATCTAACTTTTAATTTTCATTCTTTTGCATTTATCTCATCATTAAGACTTTAAACCTCATAATTTAGACTTTAAAACTCATAATTAAGACTTTAAACCTCATAATTTAGACTTTAAACCTCATAATTTAGACTTTAAAACGCATAATTTAGACTTCTCATCTAATACTTTAGACTTTAAACCTCATAATTTAGACTTCTCATCTAATACTTTAGACTTTAAAACTCATAATTTAGACTTTAAAACGCATGATTTAGACTTCTCATCTAATACTTTAGACTTTAAACCTCATAATTTAGACTTTAAATCTCATAATTTAGACTTTTTATCTCAAAAAATGAACTTTTAATCTCAAGGTTTAGACTTAGACGTATTAAGAACTGGGGGAGGGAAACTTTTGATCACAGCTGTCTGTTTGGGTTTTGTTGTTATTTTTGCTGGTGGTTATCACTTCCTGTTCGCGCTGCTCCGTAGTCTCAGTGTCGCCCCCCTGTGGTCCCTGCAGACATTTTATAAAGTCTAAAAATCGAGGTCTAGCTGTTGCTCGCTAACTTCTTTCCCAAAGCCGAGCCACCAGGCGAACAGTGACATCACACCAGCCTGTCACTCAAAGAGGCCACGCCCCCTAAAATGTGAATTTGGCCTCAGTGTAAACAAACCAGGCTGTAAACATGTTTATATCTGCTGCTCTAGTGGACACTCAGGGAACTGCAACTTCAGTGTGTGTGTGTGTGTGTGTGTGTGTGTGTGTGTGGGCTTCACTTCCAGCACAGTGATGTCAAGCTGTCACTGATGCATTGTGGGAAAACTGTGACTGGGCGCAGCCTTGTCACCAGGGGACAAAACATGTCACTGTGACATCACAGCCCCATGAGTCAGACTCCGCCCCCTCAGGCTCCGATGACGTGTCGTCAGTTTCTTCGTCCTCTCGAGGTTCATAACAAACCTCCTGTTTCCTTCCTCAACCAATCAGAAAGCTTCAGTTATTTCAGTTAAGCCCCGCCCTCTTCCATGTCCCATCGCCTGATTGGTTGTCTGTCCCGTCAATCATTGATGCTTTCTCAGTCGTATCCCTGATTGGTCCAGACTGAGTCCATCAGAATGATGTCACACAGGTCATCTCGTCCGCCAGCTCGTCCTCGTCACGGCCCGTCCTGATTGGCTCCTCGTCGCTGTAGAGAGCGGCGGGGTCGGCGGCCGCGTTGCTAAGGAAACCGTGGCTCCCGGTGCCGAGCAGGTCGCTGGCGGCCGACTCCATCTCATCCACCGTCATGTGACACGCGTCGGCGATCTCCCTCTTCGCAAACGCCACGAACTTTGGATCTCGAGCGTAAAGGCCGAGCCCCTCTGAGATCAGCACCTGTGGGAGACATCGACCAATCAGGGACCAGAGTTTAACCACGAGTTACTCACTGATGTCGGGAACGGGTCGCCGCTCGCTCACCGCCTCCACCAGACTGTCAGCTGATCCTCGCTTCTCCGTGAGCTGAGCGCCGAGCTGGGACGGCACTCTGAGGGTGGTGTACGCCCTGTAAGGGGGCGGAGCTACAACACAACCACAGTCACATGACACGTTTAGAGACAGGAAACAACAGGCGACGTTTGAACATCAACGCCATAGACATATATAGAGATAGACGCCTCATTACGTGCTGGAGCGCGTTCCAGCTCGCCGCCATATCGGGTGGGTCTCCTCACTTCAACTTAACACGAGAATCAACCTGTGACAACGCGGATTAAAAACGATCCACATCTTTTGTTTCTGCTTACGATTGTAGTAACTGGCAAAATGTTGAGCACAGATCGCGTGGGATTATTTTCACAAGTTAGTTGTTGTTAGTTGAACAATAATTTTGGTCATTTGACGATTTATAATATTATGTCATTGTATTTAACTCGCAATGAAATGCTAACGTGGGAACTTTCATCTCTCTCTCGTTAACTCTGGCTTTGAATTTTCAAACATACTTTTATCGACCTTTTATTTAATCAACCCAAAGACTATGAACAGTTGTTTCATGAAAGTGTAACAAAAGGAATGTGTATATTGAATGTATATATTTTTTCTAATTTGTAGTTACTGAAAAGCTGTTTTTTTTTTTTTTTTTAAATAATAATTTGGTATTTAATGTTTATTCCCACTTGTTTTGTACAAAGAGAGCACAGTTAAAACCAAAGTTAAATTCCTTGAATCCTTCTTGAAGACACATAGAGGCGATTCTGTTTTGGATATATGTTTCAGGAAATACTTGTTATGGTTGTGAACAGAAGGGTCATCAATAAATGTTGTAGTTGTTGCTGTGTACATAAGGTAAATAAAACAATTTTTACTGATATGTACATAAGGTTCATAAATACTTATGTAGGGTGACCATATTCTGTTTCTCTGAAAAGAGGACTCGTGGGTCAGGGGTCTTTCTGTGCTTCTAACTCAGTTAAACAAATATTCTGAATTCCCCAGAAAAGAACACTTTACCTGGATATACTGAGAAATAGCCCAAAACACTCACAAAAAGTTGCTTTATGAATACTATATTTATTCATTTAAAGTAATTCTCCTGAACAATATAATCAGTCACATACAAATATGGCATGTTCTAGTCTTTAATAGTTATTGACTCAAGTTCTGTAGGAACACAAGTATTCAGATGTTTAACAAAATAAGAAATAATCATCTCTCTTTAGTCTGACACTTACACCTTAGTTAGGAAAAGTGAGGTAGAGAACCGTTCTTCAAGATAACCTCCCAATTATCAGTTACGTAAAAATAGAAATATTGCCTCAAAATATTAAACAAAAAGAAAAAAGAGAGGCAGCCTATTCTTCAATGTTTTGTTGTGGTGATATGGGCTTACAGATTGTTGGAACCATTATTATCCACAGAGACATAAGTTCCAGCTTTGCAGACTGTACATTCTGCCTCCATTTGTCACGACCCGGAAGAAAACAGGGGAACTTTTTTCACATTTCATCAGTGAAATGACATTTGTGTTTCTGCATTTTCTTTCTGTTGGAGTGTTCTCTGGCAGTGTGTCTACCTGCCTGTCAGCCTGAGTGAGTGAGTGAGTGTGGAGCCTCTGTACTGATCTGTGAATGAATGAATACATGTTCCGGGGTTGGGCTCAAACTCCACCTCTCAGAGCGTGTTTCTAAAGGAACCACTCAACATGAATGATAAATACACTGGTCTGTGACGCGCTCAAGCTCAGGCAAGATCAAAAACCCGGATATTTGAAGGATTTTATAAACCCCGACCGGACAGGCTCTTAAAAGAGGACGTATGGTCACCCTAACTTATGAGTGTGAGGTTCATGATTGTGTGTGTGTGATTTTGTTTGCACGTGAGTATGACAAAGAGAAAAAAATCCAAATGAATAATCATACTTATGGCCCTTTTCCAATGACCCGTCTCAGCTCTACTCTACTCTCCTCTACTCGGTTTGTGTTGTGTTTCCATTAGCGCGGTACTACGCGGCAGACGCCAGTTTTTAGTACCTACTCTACCCTGGTTCTAAGAGAGTAAAGCTGATACTAAAAGGTGACGTGGACGGACTGCCGGTCACTCATTGGTCAGAGAATGTCGTCTCTGCAGCTTCTGACTCTGAACAAATCACTTACAAGAGGCAAAGGAATAAGTCAGCGACGGGTTTTTAATGACATTTAAACCTGACGGCACAGAACCAGACTGTTGTTTACCTCCGTTGTCATGACGACCCACATTGAGCCGCTGTATTACTTTAATGAAATCTTTTTAAAGCTTTTTTTTTTCCTTTAAAGACCACGGTGGCACATATGTTAGTACAAAATGATGTTTGTGTGGCGTTATAGATGAACATGCACGCACTTCTGCGCAGCACTTTAGCGCAGCTGTGTTATAAGATCCACGCCCACCGTGAGTCTGTAGTCGGGCTAGAGGAAAAGAACCAAACCCAGTAGAGACGAGTAGAGGAGAGCTGGAATTGTAGAGGGGAAAAGCGCCATTATTTTCTTAATTAGAATGGAAAGTAAATGTATTCATACATTTATTTATATGTCACACTATGTAGGTTTTTGTTATGGAGCACAGTAAACAGTATTTTTAATGTGTAACAGCGCGCTGTATCATAACCACATCTCTGCCGTTTGTAACAAACCAAACCGTTTGAAAATTGGATGAAATTTCAGGGAGTTATGACATTTGACAAAGAAGGTAATCAAGTGATTTAAAGTTTGTTTTGTTTTGTCATGTTTTGTTTCGCGTGATTGCAAAGATTTTTTTTTTCTTTCTTTTATTAATTTTTTTGTTGCTTCTTCGTCTCCTTCCGATTCGACACGAAGTTGCAGAGTTTCTCTGTTTTGACTGTTTGCTTTGTGTAGTTCTTTTACATTTTTCAAAATAAACATTTTCATTCATTCATTTTTTAGTCTGGCACACACCTTCCTTGCGTAGAAATAAATAAACTAGAAGCGTACGGGAGACCTACCAACAGTCAATGAGGCGTCTGTCTCTATATAATTTCTATGATCAACGCTTAGAAAAACTCAAATTCACTGATGTAAACGTTTGACCTGAGGATTTAATCAGCCAATCAGGACGCAGCTTGAGTAAGAAAGCTGCTGATTGGCTCTAGTGTCTTTTTCTCACCTGCTGTCCCTCCAGGGCCACCGTACCACGCCGGTCTGGGAGCGGCGCCCGTCACGCTCACCCCTCTTCCTACTCCTCCCTTCTTCATCTCCCCTCCTCCTCCTCCTCCTCCTCCTCCTCCCCCCCAGGGCGGGCTGCCCTCCTCCTCCACCAGGATGAGAGGAGCGTAGAGGAGGCGACCGCGGCGAGGACACGGGTTGGCCCAGGACGCCGAGGAGGCGGCGGGCGACTGAGCGGAGGAGTGACGGGAGTCGTAGCTGCTGTAGGTTTGCTGAAGAGGAGGAGGAGGAGGAGGGAGGTCACTGCGAGCGTGTTTACCTGTGTGTTTACCTGAGTGTGTGTGTGTGAGTGTGTGTCACCTGCAGCCGTGTGCGGCGCGGCGGCGAGGTGGGGTGGTACGTCCCGGGGATGGGCAGGTCGTCGCTGCTGCCCTGTCTCCTCAGACACTGGATGTTAAACGACGGTTTCCGACCTGAAGAAGAACGAAAAACAAACACAGATGTGAACAGGAGCAGCTACGACCTACAGCGCCACCTGCAGGACAAACCAGGAAATGAAGATTTGTTTTTCTCTGTAGACGACACGCCATCATTTAGCTTTCAGCCAACATGACGTCGACAGGAAGAATTAAACTTCACCTTATTTTTTTAGTCATGCTTGGATCTGTATTTGGGTCAATGACAAAAAGAGGGTCTAAAAACGTATTTTTAAAAAGTTCTTTGAAAATGGATAAAAACATATTTCTGAGAGAAGAATNGGGGGGGGGGGGGGGGGGGGGGGGGGGGGGGGGGGGGGGGGGGGGGGGGGGGTGAGACCTTGTATCCGCTGCTGTCCAGCTCCTCGTCCTCCATCATGGCGTCGTCCTCGTCTTCATCCAGGTCCTCGTTCAGAGCCAAACGCATCTCAGGACCCAGATCCTGGAGGGTCTGCAGACCGGCCTTACACAGCTGGGGGGGGGCACAGGTACACAGGTGAGCAGGTGAGCAGGTAAAAAAAGAACAGGTGAGCAGGTAAAAAAAGAACAGGTGAGCAGGTAAAAAAAGAACAGGTGAGCAGGTAAATAAAAGGACAGTTGAGCAGGTAAATAAAAGAACAGGTGAACAGGTAAATAAAAGAACAGGTGAGCAGGTAAATAAAAGAACAGGTGAACAAGTAAACGTAAAATCGTACACAGGTAAAAAAAAAAAGCACAGGTGAGCAGCTGAACATGTATAAAGGTGAACATGTTGACAGGTTAATGTGTAAAAAGGTTAAACAGACGCAGAGGTGAACAGGTGAAGTATTGAACAGGTGAACAGGTGAACAGGTGATGTGGTGAAATGGTGAACAGGTGAACAGGTGAAGTACTGAACAGGTGAACAGGTGAACAGGTGAAGTACTGAACAGGTGAAGTGATGGACAGGTGAACAGGTGAACAGGTGAACAGGTGATGTGGTGAAATGGTGAACAGGTGTACAGGTGAAGTACTGAACAGGTGAACAGGTGAAGTACTGAACAGGTGAAGTGATGGTGTGGTGAAATGGTGAACAGGTGAACAGGTGAAGTACTGAACAGGTGAACAGGTGAACAGGTGAAGTACTGAACAGGTGAAGTGATGGACAGGTGAACAGGTGAACAGGTGAAGTACTGAACAGGTGAACAGGTGAACAGGTGAAGTACTGAACAGGTGAACAGGTGAACAGGTGAAGTACTGAACAGGTGAAGTGATGGACAGGTGAACAGGTGAACAGGTGAACAGGTGATGTGGTGAAATGGTGAACAGGTGTACAGGTGAAGTACTGAACAGGTGAACAGGTGAAGTACTGAACAGGTGAAGTGATGGACAGGTGAACAGGTGAACAGGTGAA